>JAECUM010002796.1:0-133021 GCA_016617855.1 Megalonaias nervosa
GGGGGGGGGGGGGGGCTCCAAGCACTGTCAACTTGTTGCCGTTTCGAATCAAACAGGAGTTCCTTTAGTAACACGGTCGCCATATTTGTATGGGCGAGTCTATATTTTCAAGCAAAAGATGTGATGTAGTTTACTTTGGAGTGGAGTTACATCACTTTAAATATAAAAAGACTTATCACAAATTATGCTGATTTACAGATAACTTTCAAATTATGATAAAACCGAGATACGTAGATTCAACAGTGATAGAAGACTGTGTAAAACAGCGTAATATGAAGGAGGAATAAATTATGTACTTGATTGGCGTAAATCCTGAAATTGGCATACGTCTGTCTCGCAAGTTGCACAAGGTCAATCTACAATGATTAATCAAAAACAGAATTTACAGATAACAAGGTTCTATTTAAGCAGTAACATGTATTTGGTATATAAAGTAGCTATGACAAAGTCAACCACAGAGATGGCAAATTTATCATAAGCTGAAATATTTTATGCTTTTGACAGGTTTGAAGAAACGTTGGAATTGCTGAAAATAAAAGCACCAATTTTAGACGGTCGTCCTAAAACATAAAAGAAAATTTGCTAAGTGTCAAGTATTATCTGGGTGTTTAAATTACCGACAAGGAAAGGTATTTAAGACATCTTGGCTATGATCATGAAATCCAATTAACTGCTCAAATACCAATCAATTATGGGAACAAATTAAACGGGACAAAATGAAAACAAAATACAATCAGCTTCAATAATAGTTGTGGCTGAACAATCTACTTACACTTCAAACAGGGATGTTAAAAAAAAAGTTATAAAGATGGATCTGTTATTCATGTCGATGGCCAGTTGCAGACTGGCAAGGTTGATGTTTAGGCATAGGACAAAGGCCAGAATAAATACATTTTGACAGTGGCAGATATTTTTCAAAATTTGAATGGGCTACGAAAGTTAATTCGAGAAAACGGAGACGACATACCTTTAGATACATATCGAAAGATAATATATGGAGAAAATCTTCAATCAGCAAGTTTATATTGCTTGGAATATAATAATATGCGCAAATCAATAATCCATTGTTCCAGTACAATTCACTCCCGCCGAATTTCCAAAAGTAAGCATTAAGTTAAGCGTTAAATGCCCAAAATTACCACCTGTGTTACCTCCCTTGACATAGACTGTTTGACGTTATATGTAACATTATTCCAGAACGAGGGCAGGAACAATAACAGCCGAGGTGCATTAATGAAACCACAGGGGTTCGTTACAAAGAAAATTAGGAGTATCCGTCCATGAATCAAGGGATGGAAGGTCTAACCTGTAACGATATTGTTACAGGTTAGAACCCCCATCCCTTCATTCATGGTCGGATACTCCTAATTTTCTTTGTAACGAACCCCTGTGAATGGGAAGTCATTTCAAGAGAAAGAAACGTTATTTTGTCACAACCCATGATTTAAACAAAGAAAAGAGCACTTGTTTGTTTTACAGAAATTTTACACCCATTAGTGAAATAGTACGCTTTGAATGCCAATGTAACGTTAGTGCTACAATATAAGACGCTTCTTGGGATATTTTTTTATTTTTAGGCGGCCTTAGCAGATACGTACTACGTTCTACTGTATAGTCTGACTATACATCCCCGTTTGTTTGTAACCCCCACCAATGATTTCAATAACGAAAATGTTTAATGTGATATAAAGTCCACAGAACTAAGTCAATTGAATCATTCATTTATAATTTCTAACCTGACTGTGACCAGAATTGCACTAATACTGGCATCCCATGCACCTTTCATGCTTAACGGACTTCCCATACTAACACGGCGCCATATTGCGTACACTATGGGCTAGTTAATTTCCAACAGACAACATAATGATGTAGTTCAACCTATTCGGTAAGTGCCGGATAATTCCATAAATTATCATAACGTTGAGAGTCTGGAATTATATCCTTTTGCACACATGAACATATAAGTTAAGCCGCTTGCTAAATCCACGTGAAAGGCAAACTTGTAGTTGTCGTTCTTTTCCTTTACTTGGTTCGACATTGTAAATATCGGAAACAGACATGTGTAGGTACATCTACTCGTCAACACCCCTTTGCTGAAAATGGACTTGTCCAAGAACTGGAAATGGATCTCGAGCATGTCCGTCTATTATATTGAAAACTTCCGTTAAGCACGAAACGCACAGATGTTGCTGGTGTTAGGGCCACTCTGCTCAGTTAGGTAGAAATTATAAATCAGTGAATGAACTAAGTTTCTTGCACTTTTTATCACATTAAATGTTTCCATTATTGAAATCGGTTGGGGGTACAAACAAACGGGTTGGTATAGTCAGCCGTTTTTTTTTTTCTAAAGGGCTGACGTGACCTGTATGACTTTTTCAACAACGTAAAGCAGCATTGTCGCAACACCCTGGGCTAACTGCTATAAATGTTTGATTTTGGTCTGTTAATTTTCTCATTGCCTGTACAAGACAGTGACCAAAAAAATGTACCACACCAGGTATGTCGAAGTGTGTACTACTTTTTCCATTTTCATCCAAATTGTGAAAGGGAATTATTCTTAAAAAAAATTATTCGATTTGTTAAAATAAATTGTATTAGAGGCTAACATTGAGGAGATATGGCATCGTCTGTATAATTTGGAAGATCTTGATCCCTAAAAGCTTCTTGTTAAGTTTGTCTTGAGGTGGTCATGCCATTTTGAGGAGCATCAGTAATATAACTTCATCTGTACAAAAAGTTCAAGGTCTTATCCCTATAGGTCTTACTGGACAGTTTATCTGGTGGAATTTCATCCGACCATGACCTATTGCAGAAAAATGAGAATAATTTTACACTGAAGATACAAATAAAAACAAACTAATGATTTTTGTAGAAAGCATGCATGTGAGATTTTGAATGCGGTAATCAGGTTAATTCCTTATACAGCTGGTGGCTTTTATACTGAACCAACAGTGCCACCAACCCCTCTTTTTTACATTCATTTTTGACAGCAAAGAGCTGTCTTGAATATTTTTCTCTGACAAGGCAGCTAAAGGAATCAGTATGTGCCTTATGCAAAAATAAAGTTCACTAGTAATAATAACAAATTAGCAAACTTTTCATCACTCCTCAACCATCTCGATTTTTAGATATTTAGCTCTGTAGCAGACTTAAGTTAATACGTAAGTCAAGTCAACTGTTCATTTGCAGCCCAAGTTGCTAGTCTAACTGTGACAGGCAGTCACCAGACAAGCCAATCCATTTTCAAGCCTAACTCAAAGTAAATCTAAACCACATTACAGATTTAGCTTCTGTGTGAATTTATAAATGCTAGGCTTATGATAATTAGGTTCATGCCTTCTACCTTAAAAATTAGGGAGGTGTCAAAATACGAAACTATCCAGTGAGACCATAGATCATTTTCCGATACTATTGTTAGCTGGCCAAACCTATCCCATAGCCACATCACGGTCATGCGCATTTGACATACAGCAGCTCGAGTGACCTACACTTCTTACATGAATAGAACATTTGTCATTATAGATCACCACAGATAGTAGTAAACAGTAATATGCCAGCCCATATGTATTTGAGTTGAACTGTACGTTTTCATCAAGTATTTTTAACAATAAATGAGTATCTATTACTTTATGTTACTGCATCGTGACTCTCATCTCAACTCCACCTCCCCCACTTATGACTGCATAGTAACGAATAATCCGAAAATAAACAAGTTGTCTAACTAGCAGCAAACAATGAACACCAAAGGTGGCATATCACATATTAGACAATCAGATTCCTCAAAGATTTGCCATTTAGTTAATAAATTAAATGGGAATGAATGTGAATCCCATAAATGCTCATGATACATTGGATTGGCTTAGGAATTTACTCTTTCTCTCTCGTTTGCTATATCCTTGAACAAATATGGACAATAATGATGAGATAACACATCCTGCGATACATTTGCAATGGCCAGTTGCTACAGTACTATCAGTTATGTGTAACTCATGTGGCTCCTCGGATTGGGATTTGGATCTGATCACGTTCGCATTGATGATGCTGTGTTCACCTGTATGCATCCATCCACTATGAAATTAATTATATGCAACAAAGAGATTTGTAAGTCCTCGTGTTTTCATAAGTATATAGTCTTGAAGAGTCATCTAAATAAACTTAGATTTATACAAATTGTAATTCTGGTCACATAGGAAAATTATCCACCCACTCCTTTCCTTTCAGAAATAGGTCATTCAACTTTGTAAGTCCTATCCAGGGCTGCAGACAGGGTAGGACAAATTCTGGGGGACCACAACGGTCAGGGGGTCCACCGTTGTTTCAATTTGTGATTCACTGGGGCGTACTGGATAATTTTTCCTAGGGCCTACCAATCCTGTCCGCTGCCCTGATCCTCTCTGATGCATTTTGTGCTCATATCTACTTTTATGTTTTAGGCAGGTTATTGAACTATTCACTCATGATTTTTAAACACACTATTTTTGTGAAGGGTGTACAGATGTCAAACTTTACAAATTTGTTTGAAACGTCTTCATGAACATACACTATGCTAATGACGATCATTTAAAAGTTGCCCTACGTTGATTGCGCATGCGTTAAATATTGGAGTGGAAAACCCCCGATTCGACTTCCTGAAAAAGGTCTATATTGCATCAGAGTTGAGCAAATTGGTCCATTGATGTTCATGAAAAGACCAAGTCAAGTGAATTTTTTTTTTTAGTAAATCACTTGGGCATTTGATGGTGGATTGATATTATTGTTACAATGTTACAAATCTAAATTCTATAATACTTCAATATAAATTTGTTTGAGACGTTTTTGGTATGTTTGACCGTTTCCCAATTTCTGCAAAGGCAGCAATTTTCTATTGCAGATTGCATCTTTTGTACAAAATAAGGCGTTCCTACCATAAATTATTTGCCTAAGTGGTTAAGTATTATTTTAGCTCAAGTTGATATATTGCCTTGCTTTTTCTAAAGCAGCAGATATATTTAACCAAGGGATCAGAATTATTTTTACATATCTCATAAGCCTTGATGCCATTTTAAAGCTGGATGAAGCGTTTAGAGGAAAGAACTGAAAGCAGGAAAGTTTGACGGACATGTGACTTCACGATTCAACAGATGACAAGCAATGCATGAACCAGGCAAGGACATACCTGAAGCTTGTTTACCTTACATTCAGGTGTAAAACGGAAACTCAGGTAATAAGACAAAGAGTGTCTTAGTTGCAACAAAAACTGGGACAGGAAACCATCCATTGAACCATGACAACTTTTGATCAAACAAAACCTAAAGTTCAGTCTGTAACATTATTGTGATTGAGAGTGATACCCTGATTACTAACCAAATACTCATTATATTGGCAATGAAGATGATGCAAACAGTGTTAGAAAAACATTGGGTCAGATGAGTTAAAGACAACCCTAGTAATGACCCAAGAATACAAGCTATTCATGACAATCAACCACCTGAAAAAAAAAAACCACCTCTCAAACCAAGACCTGAATTGCCAGAACAGTTACTGAACATGGGAAATGTCCAGATCATCTCCAAGCACATATAAAGACAATTTATAGCAGGCTGATTCAAAATTAGTCAGGGCTTTGAGTGTAAATGTGCTTTGTATTAATTGGATCATGTGGTCTTTGCCACTCAACTTTGTGTCTGTCTAGTTCTACTTCATTTATTTTGGTGTAAACTCCTGCTCCTGAACTGCTTTTTTCTTTATTTAAATTTTTTACTTTAAAATTTAATTTTTAGCATGCTTATTTTCTGATATTTTTTAAACAACATATGGCCCTGGTGCATTACCACTAAAATTCATATTTGCTCTGTATAAATTTATAGAGCATATTAACTTCCATTCTGACCATCTCAGCTGAGCATACAGGTTACTTTGAAAGCTTTGCCATTTTCTTTATTTTCAAAATGTTAATGCATGTAACCCGTTATGCATCATATATGTACATACATTATATATATAGAGAGAGAGAGAGAGGGCCATCTGTCTTTTACAGCCCAGTTGTTAAAGATAGCATTTTAAAACAAATATGTTCCGACTAACTGGTGTTATTAAAGGGAAAATGTGTAGGAAATGCAAATATTTAACCAAGTTTTGATTTTAGGCAATCTTTTACTGGATAGTTTCTCAATTTCAGTTTTGAGACAAGTTGTCAGTTTGTTGAAAGTGACTTGAAGTTTTGGCTGATTTTAGTTAGTTCTGAGATCATATGGATATACAGGTGATGCTTGATTTATGATATAGATGCGTTCTTGAGGTTACGACGTAAATCGGAATTGGTGTCAGTGAAAGTAATTTTAAGTCCTTGGGCAAATTATGCCTCAGTTTTCAATTAATGATTACTGTGTATAATTTTCAAACAGATTACAACATGAGCTGTGCACGAGTCACAGGACATGGTGCTAGCAATGGCATAAAAACAAATAGTGGCGCAAATTGACTTATTTTTTCAATATCAACGGCGTTAAAATGAAGCACATAAACTGAATAGGTGTAAATCAAGCATCGCCTGATTTTGTATTAAAAATTCACGTCTTAGCACTATCTCAGTGCCATGCTAAAAGTTGGAGTTAATCAACCAAATCAGTAAAGTTGTCTTGTTTGTTGAGGTAAGTGGTACATTCATGGAGAAAGTTTCAGAAATTTTTCTGACAGCCTTATAAATTATTTTCTCATGTTACCAGTCTCAGTTAACCAGGCCTTTCATGAAGCTATGTGCAATTTCTGTTATATGAGCGCCTGGGTAAAGGTGGACACGAATGGCTGTAATGGTCAATACAAGGCTAGACACAAATCTGGTAAAATTGCTGATTGGTTGATGGATCAGCAGACGACGATCTGCATAGGAACTATATGGTTGCACTTATGCATGAAAATCTTGCACAGTCAGACTGTGACACAAAGTAAAAGGGGCACATTATGTATGCATTCTAACTTTTACAGTACATTATTAAATACGTTTATCATTTATATGCAAATAGTGGACTTTATGGTTCAGATGGTGTATATCCGAACAAAATGAACAAAGAAAAAAACAACAGAAATGAGTGACACATATCTGAAACAATCACTTGTACAGACCTTTACCAGACTCTCAGTTGAAAGAGATCTCACAGCATCATGCAGGAATCTGGATGATGTGACTACTGAATACCAGAAGTCAGCATACTGATACACAGACAAGCTAAATTTCACTGTGCAGTAATGTTTTATTAAGAAACCTGCATAGAAAATCACAACTGATACTTTAAATAGCATCTCCATCAATTTTGATGAAAATGGGTGGCCAAAGAGACCCCAAACCTTCTCTTCTCACCTTTAAAGTTGTTGACTATTCTGTGGAGGCCAGGAATCATGGGTCTGAAGTTTAATTCTTTGGTCCACATCCAATACAATCATAATGCATTCCAGCAAATGTTTAACTTGTAGTTAGATGTTTTCATTGGAAAGACAGATAAAGGTGTTATGTACTTTTAGTTTGCATTCTTTATTTGTTAGTTCTTTTTTTTGTAGTTTTATTTCGTTAAATTCAATTGTAATGAAACAATGTACCTGTCCAAAATAAAGTTTATTTTCTACTTGATCTGAATTGATTTTTTTTCTTTCTGTAAACAACTGATACATAGCTAAAATATTCTCTATGTGTATGGGTTTAACATCAGGATCATTATTAACAGAAGTAAACATATTTAGGTCTGGCTCTAGGTTATTGAATTCCCCCACAATCTACCTGGCATGCCTGACATAGTCCAAGTTATATATTATAATTTTAGTAACAGCCTTTCTAACTATAACATTTTATTTTGTAAACACTAAGTTTCTAGAAGGTTATTTTTCCATTAGGTAATGGTTTGTTGTAGAAAATGTTAATTGTCACCAGGGGTAAAGCAGAATACTATATAATCTTGTTACTGGAAAGATTATTAATTTGTGCTTTAACATCAGAGCAGAATCAAGTTATTGTTGTGTACAGGATTTGATTTGGAATTATTCAAATTATTTCTTCTCTGGAAATACAAAAGAGTGCCAATAACATTCTTGGAAATAAAGACTTGAATTTACACTGAAAGTTCAAATAAGGATTTCTTCTTGGATTGTATTATTGTGATCCAACAAAAGACTGTTGGCACATCAACGCTTTTTGAGTCATCACAGGTACATCAACATTTTCAGCATTGGATTTAATTTGGACTTCTACTAAAATTTATTCAGAACTTTTATTATCAGGACTTGTGTCTGTAATTCTAGGATTATTTTGGAATTAATTTGCAATACCGTAAGTTCTTTTTTGTTTCATTTTCACTTTGTATTCTTGGGAAATAAATTATTTGTTGCATTTTACAAAGTTTGTTGCTTTTCACTCTTTCATGTTACTTAAGAGCATAGATTCAAAACAAAGGAAATACATGACAGAAAAGACAAGTCAACACTAGTGACATAATGACTAAATAATGTCTAATTGTTAGGCTCTAAATTGGTTGCTCTTACAGTCAAATTAATACAAACAATACTATTAACATTTTACATTTTATTCACAATAGACTATCATAAAAATAAATATTGCACATGATCATATACTTCTAACAATTAACAGTCATGTAGCTTGCATATAACAACCATGTAACAGCCATGTAACTTGCATCATTTAGTGTATTGACAATATTAATGATTTATTGATTTGCAGTAACATTTAGAACTTTAATTAAACTAGAATGTAATCAATTACACAGCTTGCCTCTATTACAACTTTTAGTAGTTTTCAGCCATTGTAAACATTATTTATCTTGCAGAAAAGAAATTCATGGTCCTCACTTATATCCAACATATCTTTTTGTAATTTTTTACATCTTTACAAACTTGTAATTTAATTAGCACCACATAAATAGCATTGTGCTGATATGACATTAAGCCATGATGCGCATAAACGACATAAAACAATTTGAAAAAGAACATTCTTTCTCTTGATATCAAATTGGAGCTTTATTTTTTTAAATCACTGTTCTTAAAATCTGTCTGTAAAGGTATTATCATTGTCAACCCCTTGAAGCCAGATTTTACAATGTACAAATCAGTCTTTGAGTAATTCTGGTGCATGGGTCAGTATTTGAAGCATAGTTCATGCATCAGTAATTACCTTAATTAGACCCTTAAGTTGAGGTCTCACATGAAATGCATGCAATCCAGTCATCCAATTCATTAATTCATTCACATGTACAATACAGTTAATCTGCTCAGGATAACTTGTCGCAATATACAATGTTTTAACATTAATTTGGACAGTTACCATTAAATAAACATTTATTTCATTACTGAACTGGCCAGAAAGGGTCTCCTGTCTAAACTATGATGTATATCTCTTGGCAAAATCTATGGGGTCATGAGCTATGGACAAATACTCAAGTTAGTAAAGCATTAAAAGTGGGTCACAATGGCTTCTTTAGTTAGTGTCAAACTTACAGAGATGCATCCAATTATTATGCTTCATAATTCAAACAAAAACCACCCAATAAATAAATTTTAAACACAAGTTAAAATAAAGCCTCTGAAGCAAGAAATATAGGTCACAAAGACCTCTTTGTGCAATAAAAGTGTAGTACTTGTGAAGATGCATTCCTTCACTGAGTTTCATAATTCTAGTAAGAATGGTATGCACATGGCATACCAAAAATTTTTGTGGTTACAAACTAAATGATAAAATCATCACCAAAGCCAGCAAAAGATGGAATACGAACTTCTTTTGCCGTAAGTGTGTGGCACTTGTAGAAATGCATATCATCATCAATTTGATGTTTTGATCATGAATAAACAGTGCCAGAGAAATTAACATCCAATACAAAATTTAATTTAAGTTAGTAAAGCATAAAATACGGGTGATAATGACCTATTTCTACAATGTGGGAGTAGTGCACATCAAGATCCATCACCTCAAGCAAGCTTCATGATACTAAATTGGAAATTATATACAGTGCATATATATGAAAAAACAAACTGCTCATGAGCTAAATGAGAAACTTAAACTAGGCCAATAAAATGTGAAATGTAGATCACAGTGAACTTTTTTGGTATCTGTGAGGGACTAACAGATATGTAGTCATCTGGTTTACCAATTCTAGCATGAACAGTTTAAAAAGAAATAAAGGTATAAGTTACCTACTTTCATGATGAAGTTGTAGCAATCATCAGCAAGTATTCCTTTACAAAGCTTCACAATTCCAGGAATAACTTTGCAGGGTGCAAGAAGCCTATGTGGTCACAAGCTAAATACAATTTAACTTACGCCCACAAAATGTGAATACAAGTCGGGGGGTAATACATGTGTTATTGCGGTGGAAACAATCATTTTGTTTGATGATTCCATCATGAATAGAGCCTTAAGCATGAAATATGGGTCGCAAGAACATACTTTTGTGATGTAGTATTTCTCAAGATGCATTCCCCCACTGAATTTATTGATTCTCGATATAACAATACATGTACTGGGTGTAAAAAGCCTATGTAGTCAAGAGCTAAATTGAAAAACTTAAATAAGTGTAAAATCCACATCCAAGTGGTCTTTTGCTGTCAGGGTATGGTACTTATAGAGATGCATACAATTATCTGATTGGATGATTCAAACATTAACAGAGGTTAAGAAATAGACTTAAAAACACCAGTAGAAACAGGATGAAATATGTGTCACAGTGATCTGCCTTTGAAAGAGGTTATTGAATTCATTAAGATCTAGCTCTTCACCAAGTTTCAAGACTCCGGGTTTATATACAAGTTATCAAGTCTGTGCTAAACTAAAAATCAAACCAAGAATGTACAAATGTTAAACATGCATATTCAAAATGGGCCCACTCAGCTGCCTCCACTGAAGGCAGGTGCTATGAAACCCATTCCAAACTGTTGTCTAGGACCAAAGAAGAAAGAATGGATGAGATACAGTGAGGCTGTACATTGGTACATGCTTTTAAATGTGTGGACACTGATGCCAGGGCAAGTAAATAGCTTTCCTTTACTTTTTAAGGTGAGCTAAAAGGTCAGTACATTTACTGTAACTCAATTCAGGAAAGATATAAATATGTTAAAAGCAAAATGCCACTATTATGTGGCACAATATGAACATAGCTATGTAATATTTTACTATGTTTAATTCAAAACTACAACATCATAATTGGTGATAATAAACACAGCAATTTCAAAAATAAAATTCAGCCGGTATGGTACTCATGTTACACAAGGGATTGGGGGGAAATTATAGCAAGGAACCACTGTATATTAAAGCAATGAAAGGAAAGGTAGAATAATTTGACTTGAATGTACAGGCAATGTCTAGATATCTTTTTTTGAAAAACAAAATTGAACAAAACATTTAAGATCATTACCCATTGGTTCTAGCACATGTTCACGGTAAATCTGAGTTTTTGTATATCACTGCAAAAAATTTTGTAAAGAATTGTCTAATACAAAGCAAAATATTATATTTATCTTAAAACTGCATCTCAATAACTTGCTAATACACATGCTTCACTTTTGATCTACAACCAACATCAAAGAAAGACGCACTCCATGCTATGCCCAATGACAAACACTGATCAAAGGAACAATCAAAAGTGATAAAATTATGGTGAAATTGTCTGCAAAACAATCAATTTGTCTCACAGTGGGCAAAAGAACCAAGACAATTAAAAACAAGTTTGTACTGATCCTATTAACTGTTTCTACAAACAGTAGTTTTCAACTGCATGGGCTTGAACTGAAAATGTAGCAAAATACAGTTCTACCTTTCACCACTTACTGACTGGTAAAAGGGGAAACAAAAATGTCCTTACACCCCAAGAAAACTTGAAAAGAACATCACTAATTTGCTTAACTTTTTATAACTGAAATTTTCTTACAATGATTCAAATATTCTACTGAAATTCTCACTTCAATCACCATGCCCTGGGAAACTTGTGAATTTTAAGCATAAATTCAATGTTCTTTAAATGTTCCAAATGAAAAATTCCACTGTATGATTGTTTCTTTATGCTATTGTACCCTATGATTTACCATATATACTCACTTAAAACTCAGGTCCAACTGCAAAATACACCAGCAGATCATGGTCGATATTGTTTATTCTACTGATTGATCATAACAAACTACACAGAACCAGATCCACCAGTGCAGTATGCAATTGTAAATCTTGGTCTACGCAGTCTGTGGTTGGACATGATTTATAAATGAGTATAGACAATACTGGTATACTACTTTTAAAACTAAGATATCTGACATAAATATATAGAGAACTTCTGTCAAGTTATTATGGACAACAGACAAGGGGAAACAACTCCTACTAACATGACCTATCTGAAAATGGACATTCCAAAGATGAGTTTGTGCTAAGCAATGCATAAGGTGGCTAGAGATGAGTATTAGAGACGTTTCAGCAGAAGAAGGCAAAGGAGAGGCTAAAGATCCCAGCTGAACAGATGATGTTTAACAAGCATATCCTTCACCCCATCTTTCAGTGCAGGTCGCGTAGCATCAGCCTTTTTAGAAAGTTCCCAGTCCATGGATAGACTAAAAGAGAACTGAGCCAGAAGCCTGCAAGTTAGAAAAGTATTATCTACATTACTGTTAGCTAGCTTTCACTTAGTAATATACAGCATAACCTCTCTTTATCTGCCTCCAACAACATTCCTGATGGGATACATAAAAGACCATTATGGAAGGTGCAAATAGCACCAGTACCCTGGTAGCCATGTTAAAGTCCATTTCACCATGGTGTAAAGTGTCTACCCATCCAGTTTACTACAAAGATACTACACAAATCTTGACAACAAAAGAACCCAGCTATATTCAGCTAGTATAAGAACATGATTCTAGTTAGAAGTTTCATTTGTAGCTGATGATGGCAAAATTGGCCACTTTTTCAAATCATTTCTGTACAAACTGGCCACTTTTCAAATCATTCCTGTACAAATTAGCCACTTTTTCAAATCATTCCTGTACAAATTGGCCACTTTTTCAAATCATTCCTGTACAAATTGGCCACATTTTCAAATCGCTGTAGGAAATTTTCTGTAAAACATGCATACAAAAATGTTAGTCTGAAGTTGCCAGAAAGTCAATCAGTAAGAAAATTTGAAACACTACTTCCATTATTTGGGGACTCTCATTCCGTGATTATATGTCTTTTGCAACTACATATTAATTTAAGAATTCACTAGTTGTTGTGGAGGGGAAGAAACATGTTCATGTACATGTTGCAATACAGTGAGTTTCTACGAGGTTTCTGCAAATAAAGGACAAGTATATAAAGGACACAACTTAAAAAATGTCCCTAATGGATTGTCCCTTAAAAGGAGGTTTGAGTACTCCTGCATCATTATGTTATGGATGTATAAGGCATTTATGTTTTTACTGTAATGTAGATTATCAGCTGACTATTACTTGTATCTGAGTCATTGTACTGTACCCATCTTCAATCTCAGAATGCAATTGCTTGACACAGTAGAATCTAACTCACAATTTAATCCCTTCATGCCATATATGTTTCAAACCACAATTTCTTTCAGCTATGCAACTTTTTATCATTTGGAAAAATGTTGTCAATTTCAACTGCAATGTTAAATCCATGCTATTTTGGGAGATGGAGGTGTAGTGGCATGATCAAGTTTTATATTCTAATAAATTGTTACAATTAGTCCATCATTATTTTACTTTACTCCAACCTTAAGTATATTTGCAATTTATTATTTAAGTGATAAATGTGATTACCAATATTTTTTAAGAAACTTTTAAGGGCTGTTTTTATAAAATATACTTGTGATCCATGAAATGCACTTTTATTTTTGGAGTAGTCACCAAGAGATGCAATTTATATTCTTTATATCATTTTCATACAAACTTTTTGAGTAATCTGAGTAACCTATTATATATTCTTTAAAAAAACACTGTATTCCCTGGGTGCCATGTATGTTTAAATCAAACAGCCCTTCTTTTATTTTCAATATCTGTAAATAGATATGGTGTCCTCAATTATAACTGTGTATTGGAACTGTGTCAGCCAAAGTCTAATACACAAAAAGTTCCCAACTCCAGTGAATGATTCTTTATCTAGTATAGCTCAAAATAAAGATGTATGTCTGTAGCTGCCTCTGCCTGCTATATTCAGCCACACAAGCCTGAAAAACATTACACTGCTGATGACCATTTTCCAAAGTATACAATTTTGGAATGAAGTAGGGAGTCATGGTTTGACATTTATACGGTGTAAAGGAATTAAATAATTCTGAGTTAGATTGTAATAATGCCAGGTAATTACATTCCAAGAGTGAAGGTTATATAATAATAATGGGTCATATGCTGACTGTAACAGCATTAATATCTGATAACACTATATTAATACTGTGCTAATAGCATCACTATCTGATAACAACATTAATACTGTGCTAATAGCATCACTATCTGATAACACAACATTAATACTGTGCTAATAGCATCACTATCTGATAACACAACATTAATACTGTGCTAATTACTATCTGATAACATTAATACTGTGCTAATAACATCACTATCTGATAACACAACCCTAATAATGTGCTAATAGAAAACGCAGAGATTTTAAGCGAAGCTTCTAACATCACATGATGTTTATAAAAAGCAAATAAACATCATAAGCATCCATTTTTCCCATTCTATTGTTTAATAAAAAAGCGAACTTTGCATATAATATAAAACTAAGCCTGCCATATTGGGACCAAATGCATAATACAACACTGAGAGTGCCATATGGGGACCAAATGCATATAATATAACAGTGAGCCTGTCATATGGGGACCACATGCACACAATAGAACAATAAGCCTGCCATATGGGACCAAACGCATATAATGCAACAGTAAGCCTGTCATATGGGAACCACATGCATAATACAACACTGAGCCTGTCATATAGGGGACCATACATTCATTAATAAATGATTAAATACTGCAGTCCTTTTGCTTTCTGCACTGTGTATTGTTGGGAGGGACTGGGGGGTGGGGTGGGGAGGGGCTAGATTGTAATAAGTGTGCTACTATAGTTACAGGCTCAACTGTAACCACTATTTCTGCTAGTTTAAATCTATATAGAAGACCACTAGATCGTTAAATGAAATCCAGACACAACTCAAATGGACCAATGCTGCCACTGTGACAATAATGATTACATAATGGTTACACAGTCAACCTTGTTACTGAGCCCATACACATATATTAAACCATCCATGTATAAGCTCATATGGAATCCATCAAATTTCTTTATAAATCAATACATGTTGTATATAATAACCACATCTTCATAATAAGTTGTTATTATACACAGGTTTGGCTATATATTTTAAAACAAACTGCATTTTATATACTGCTTAAAGGTCCCAGCTAAAGAGGTGGTGCTTGATCAACATATCTCTGACCCCCTCCTTTAGCAGGTTGCGGCTCAGGGTCTTTGGCTTATCGAGTTCCCTGTCCATTGACAGATTTAAGGAAAACTGGGCCAGAAGTCTGCAACAGAGCACAAAACAACACAACATTTAGATTAAAGCCACACATAACCAAATGACATCAAGAAAAAGACGAAAGTGAAATTTGTGAGAAAGCGTTGAATATAAATTATATGATAAATGACTCTCTATTTAAAACAGTTTGGCTCTTGAAAAGCTCTTCAAGCAATTCTTGCACTGAATGCACCAAGAAATGAAAAATGTACAATTCATTATACAATACCAAGCTAGCGAACAAGTTATTTATTAACACAAGATTTTATAATGCAGACATTCATTAGCCATTCATAGCATTGTCATTTACATGAACTGGCATATTAATGCTATTAAACTTATGGGTTTGCTAGTTAAATTAATATTATATGAATGTATTACAGAGCATATAATAATTTATTACTATTAATATGTGTTATACAATCCATTTGTTTAAAAATTTTATTTATACTGCAACTAAGTTTTAACATTCATCATAAATGAACACTGGTACAATATGAGTGGTACAGTTCAACAACACAGAAATATTATAGTAACGTACAGAAAGAAAAACATCAAAAGTTTTCCAACAATTATCAAGCACATAGTTCACACAATAGTATAAAAAGGACTCAAAATTATGAAATATACATTTAGAAAAATATAAACCCACATGCATCTACCATAAACATATATACACTGGAATCAATCAAATGCAGTATAATAAACCTAATTTTTAAAAAAAATAATGGAACAGAATTAATTAGCTGTTGTAACATTAATCCCATGTAATAATGACATATTTACTTTAGTATCTCATCAACTTATTTGCAAGGTTTCAAAGGTCCCACTTGATATTATACCAATGCACAGGATGGGGTTAACAAAAAATTTCACATAAATATTTTTGAGAAAACATGTACCAATATCACCTATTAAAAAGTTTTAACTATATTTAAAACTTTAATTTATACATGTGTTGTAAATACTAGGCACTACAATTACGAAAATACATCTTATGAAAATGCAGAAATTAAGAGTCAACCAATGAGAAAGTGGGGACATGATCAAAAAGAAATTACAGACACTAATGCAGGCAGATGTCGCTGACAGGCTTCCTCAGGAATGTTTAAAAATGCTGCAAAGGACATTTTACTGATGTGCTACTAGTGCTGAAGAAATGTAAGGAAATTAAACATTGAACACCAGACTTGGAGATGACCATTCCAATAAAGAATGAACTCTTCTGTACAGGTCAGCAAAAAAGGGATTTCATTTTTTCATCCACAAAATTCCTCCAATCAAAAGAAACAAATAAACAGATTTTATGTGTCACACAATATCTGCAAAGCAGTCTAATACAAAAGAGAACTATTTTTTGGAATGATGGGAATGAATACAATGAAGAAAAAAACCCATCAGATCTTGTATCTCAAAAATCACTTGCTATAATAATAATTTTTAAAAAAAATACACAAAACATAAATTAAAAAACAAACTCGTCCACAAATCAATTTTCTTTGAAGATGAACATGGTGAAAAATGCATCTCACAATATTTAAATCAAAACTCAATTATTTACTACTTTAACAGTTTTGGCAAATGATGATAAAGTTCTAATATGCATTAATGTAAAGTAGCAAGTATTTTGTACCTGCTTCCCAGCACTGAAGCCTCATTAGCATATTTCTTCACAAAAAAATGTGTATGCCAACACACTATTTGATGGTTACATTCTACATTTGTAACCTGAATATATTAAATGTGGTTTATGCCAATTCACTTATCTGAAGATTGGTAAACAGAGCTACACTGCAAGTTAGGTACATTAATTCAGTTTTCAGTGAGTTGAACAGTGAAAGTGCTACAATATTGTGCTGCCTCAAAATTGTAATATTTACATAAAATCAGGCTGGTTTTTAGCTGTTTGACGAGTGCAATTATTTTGCTATGACAGCCTCGCTCAAACAATGGAACTGCATTCAGTACATATAAGTTTGTGTTTGTCACACAAACCCATCAAAGTAACAGTTTGAGTATAACATGTTATGAAGGGTGAATACAGGATATACTCACTGAGCAATGCTGACATTGTGATTTTAAGGAAAAGCATGTGTTCCTGCAAGGTGCCTGTGCCACATAGAAAGCAAGTTTTCATACTTACATTGACGTGTTTTGGAAATATATAAAGCAGTCGGAGATAGGAGTGTGGGAGTGTGTGACTCCACCAGAGGGGACCCATCGAGCGTTCAGGACAGTGTAGAGGCAAGTGTACAATGGGAGAAGGAAGAGTATAGAGATAGGACAACTTTCCGAGTGTTCTGACTGTTGTAGGTGAGATTCTGGAATGTGAGCAGGAAATGTAATGATATATGAACTTTGCCAAGTGTCCTGGCAGGTGAAGGGGCAATTCACAAATGTGAGCATGAAAAGCAAAAATATAGCGTTGAATTCTGGCACAATGAATAGTGTTGAATTGTGCCCACATTGAGATGTTAATTCATGAATTGGTGACTTTATGGATGATAAACTGTGTAAATTCATGGAGCCAAATTGTGGGGTGATGTTTGGATCAGGATACAAGTGGGAAAACTGACTTTGGCGAGTTCCTAATATAGTGTAATGACAGAACTGTACAATTCAAAAGAGACCTGAATAATATGACTTGAATTAGTTGCTGTTAATTTTATTATTTCATGTTACTATCATTACACGAGGTAGTATCAGTGGGAATGTGTGAGTGTGTGTATTATTAGTGTTATATGTGAACAAATGTGATGGCACAGATTTCATGAATTTGTTTTGAATCAATAATGTTTGTGAAGAACTTCATGGAGTAAAACCAGATTTAGTTGAGGCATTACATTTAATGTGACCTAGGTCAGTGGCCTCACATCATATTGGCAGGAGTATCAATTTTGTATCAGTTTTGTTGCACATATTTCTAGATAAACAGTCATGAACTCCCCTACACTTAGCTGAATACTTCTGAATGTGACCAACACATATGCTCTCCTCCATCGATGATACGATGGAACCATAGAAACTTTTTCTGTAAGTACTGACAACATTAAAAAATAGTTTTAGAAGACACCAACATTGGATACCTGATTCAGAATGTCAGGAAACAGTCTTAGCAGACACCAACATAGGCCACCTTATTCTGAAGGTCAGAAATTGTCATCATTCCTCTTATATTACTATATTAAATCAATACATAAAAGAAACCTGCGAATTATGAAGGACAGCAATTACAAGTCCTTTCTCTTAAATAGTCATTTGTAAACCTTTAGATAAAGGACACATGCTTACAAAGATCAGGAATTATGGGTCATTTCTCTTACATGATCATTTTCAAACCTCTAGTTAATGGTGACATGATAATGAATGACAGAAATTATGGGTTCTTTCTCTCACATGATCATTTTAAACCTTAGATAAATGATACCTACTTATGTTACATATATGTAATTAAATTACTTGTGTGTTAGTTTTAAATTTCTTTTTATTTTATTTTTGTTTCATTACATTTTATTGTAAGGATAATATTTTACTGGATTTGACATTTTTCCCAGTAAATTTAGTTCAGTTCTTTTAGCCTGATTAAAACGTAGTAGATTGCTACATTATATTTTTAGCTGACCTAATTCTTGACCTTGGTTCCGATTTTGTAAACACTAAGTGAAAATGATTGGTTATTACCAAGGTCATGTTCAGCCCACGTGTCATCTCTGTTGTAAACAGTTTTATTTTTAAATTCATTTCCAGTGTGGGAATCTGATTCTTAGCAAGGACTATTCTAGCCTACGTGCAAATTGACTTGTAGTGAGTGATCACATGACCCATCACGTGGGTTTGAAATGATGTTTTAGTTGGGTTTAATACTCGTATCTCAGTGAATTATAGTCAGTTGTATTCTACACCTTTAGACCTCAAGGTGCTTTTTTTATGTTGATGCCAGTTTGATTTAGACTTCTTCTATTTTTTGGATTTAATAATTTATATTCTCTGGAAAACATACAAGTGCTCTTCTTTATAAAAATTCTTGGACAAAGACATTTAGTGGACATTTATTCTGGAATTCTTAACTGGAACATTATAAATTGTGATTCAACGAGGAACTGTTGCCATCAGTACAATGACCTCATCTGACCTCATCGCCTTACATATTGGAACTTCATCGAGATTTGAACTTGGATTCAATTAGAACTTTTTAGTGATAGGACTTATATTTTTCAATTCTAGGATTAATTTTTGGATTAGATTCACAAATCCTAAGTTCTATTTCATATTTATACCTTGTTTTCTAGGGAAATAAATTATTTTCTTAAATTTACAAAGCTTGTTGACTTCACTCTTTTCTTTTGTTACTTTTGTACAAGCCTACACGCAACACTTATCAAGGACAGCAATTATGGGTCCTTTTTCTTACAGGATCATTTAAACCTCTAAATAAAGGATACCTGCTGTCCATAAAGGAGTATTATTTGCGAGCTCCTAACTGTCCTTTATACACCGGTTTCAATGGACATCATTCATGTATGTAGTATCAAAGATCATTTAAAAATAATAATACAATGTTTGCTCTGTGCAAATATTCCCTGGAGAACTCCGGAAAGACTGAACATATGAACACAAACTCCTCCCTCATTCTTCAGCAAACATTTGCACACATCAAACTATATATGATCCTAATGATCATGCATGAACAACAGAGACAGGATTTTACAGTGAATCATAAAAGAGTAACTGGAATTTCCAGGAGGTACATATAGTTAACTGCCTTATCCTAACAGCTGCCAACTGAACAGATGATGGGTTATAAGAAGATCTTGCACAGATTCTCTAAGATTTCTTGTGGAACTGCACCTGTTGGGGAGCTCCCAGTTGACACTAAGGTTGAATGCAAACTGAGCCAGTAATCTGTAAAGGAGTGGGTGGAAAAAAAAAATCACATTAGTTGCCCCTTCATAGAATAATTGGTAATTTTGTATACATCAAAAGCCCATGTTGTCCTGAATGCACCAGCCCTGTTAGTAAGACAGCAGTTCCTTATGCAGCAAAATCCTTCATGTTAGCATGCAGAGAGAATGGTTAGAAGTGCATGTCAAGCAAACTACAGGTACTAGGATTCACTCTTAAAATAATATTTCCAAATCAGCTGGTGCTTGTAATCTATGATATGAACAAAGTTTGAGGTAAAGAACAAGTCATGTTTGTCGTGCTGCCAAGTATACAAGGCAAGCAGTAACAAGTTGTATTTGCCAGTGATAATGATACACTGATGGAAATTTCATTTTTTTCCCACATTTCAGGAAAGATGGAATGTTTATCCTGACAAATGAAGAGATTTGTATCACTGTCATGAACAATTCTGCAAAGGTTTAGGTTCAAGTTTTTTGTCTACTCATGTTTCCTAAAGCCCAAGAAGAGTTCTGTTCATACCTGGAATGTTTCATAATGGAACAAAGACATTCTTTCTGCAACACACTTGCTTATCCCACTGACCTAGGGGTCAAGGTCACAGACAACAAAGATCTGCACTAATGCTTTTGGTTGAAGGCACTCATTCACCTGTATTTCCTGGAACCTTCAATAGATTCCGTTCATACCTTTATCTCTCATTATAGCTATTGTACAGCTCATGCAGTTTTGTTTCTCGATGTGTAATAGTAGGGGTGGAAGGAGCCTGAAGTGAACTTTGGAAAAAAAAACACCATGTTGACATCTTGGAGTTCCAGAATTTTGACTGTTGAGAACTGTCCCAGACACCACAAATCCCTGTGGAGCTATAGCACAGAACTGTCTCATACACCACACATCCCTGTGGAACCATAGCACAGAAATGTCTCATACACCACACATCCCTGTGGAACCATAGCACAGAACTGTCTCATACACCACATATCCTATAGCAGCAAGTCTTCATGGAGTGTTTAGTAAAAGGCATGACTAACAGTTGCAAACCAGTGTACATGCTCTGAGCAAGGCAAATATTATAATAATAATAATAATGAGGACTCTGTATAGCACCTAATCTTTAGAAGCTCTAAGCGCTTTACAACATTAGACAACACCTAAAACATAAAAAACATAATGATATCATTACAAAAAACAAACACCATGAAATTAGAAAACATAAAACATGCTGAAAATATTTAAGGTAGGAAACACTATTAGGTCTTTAAGTTTGTTCTTGCAGTCGAAACAGGTGAGTTTTAAGAGCGCTCTTGAATGAGATCACTGTGTCTTCGTGTCTAAGTTCATTGGGCAATTCGTTCCACGTTGCTGGGCCCTGGTATGCAAAAGAACATTGTCCATATGATTTCGTTTTCATAGTGGGAATAATGATTATACGATTGTCAGAAGAGGACTGTTTTCTTGCTGGTGTGTACACATGGGTGAGGTCGGATAGGTATGTTGGACTGGAGCCCGTCAGTGAAATGTAGCACAGAGAACAAATTTTGTGTTTGATTCTGGATCGAATGGATAGCCAGTGTAGGGTACAGAGCAGGGGGGAGGTGTGCTCTGATCGTGGTACTCTAAGGATGATCCGAGAAGCTGTGTTTCGAAGTTTCTGGAGTAGATATTTAGATGAACCACACAGAATTGAGTTACAATAGTCCAGTCTTGAAAGTACTAAGGAACACACAAGTGTTTTAGTGGCATCAATTGAAAGATATTTGCGAATGGAGCTGATGCGTCTCAGCTCAAGATATGCAGCCCTGCATATGTTCATGACATGTTGTTGCAATGTGAGAGTACTCTCGAGAGTAACACCTAGGTTTCGTACTGACTGTGTGAATTTAATGTTGGTGTTGCTGATATTTCTTGCTTGAGGTAAAGGATGTGAATGAGAAAGTCTTTGTGTTGTAATCAGAATTGCTTCAGTTTTATCATCATTCATCTGCAGCTTGTTACATGTCATCCATGATTTCACATCAGAAATGCACCTCTCTATGCCTTGGATGGTAGCATCAACTTAAGTTGCGTGGCTAGATTTGTACATTTGGGTGTCATCAGCGTACAATTGGTCAGGCTCTGGATGATGATCTATAACACTTGAGAGTGGCTGAGTGTATAGAATGAAGAGAACAGGTCCAAGAACAGACCCCTATGGAACACCACAACATAGATCAACTGGGCTGGAGTGTATTCCATTTGCGGACACAATTTGTGTCCTGTTGACCAAGTAGGACTTGAACCACAGTTAGGCTGTATCATGAATGCCAAATACATGCTGGAGATGGTGAAGTAATATATCACGGTCTACTGTGTCAAATGCTACAGAAAAATCAAGGAGGATGAGGACTGTAATCTTTCTGCTATCCAAAGCAGAGAGAAGGTAATTAACTACTTTCAGAAGAGTAGTTTCAGTACTGTGGCAAGGGCAATATGCAGACTGTACATTGCTAAAAAGACTGTTTGAATTCAGATGAGATACAAGTTGGGATAGAACAACTTTTTCTAAGATTTCTGACATGAATGGGAGATTAGAAACTGGGCAGTAGTTCTTTAAATCTTTATGGTCGAGTGTTAGTTTCTTCAGCAAAGGCTTTACAATGGCAGTTTTGAAAAACTATGGGAATTCCCCGGATGAGAGAGAGGTATTAATAACATCAGTTAGTGAAGACAATATTGGATCTAAGCACTCAAGCAGCAGTGATGTTGGAACTGGATCAAGTTCACGACTTTGGTGCACTCTTCATCATGATTGTACGTACTAAATCCATAGAGACAGGTTCAAATGCTGCTAACAGCTGCCGCTGAAATTCTGTATCCCAAATGTATGGTGACAACGAGTCAACTGAAATTGTGTTATCAAGCTTGGTTTGTACTTTGTCATGGAAGAAATTTGCAAACAGGTCCGGAAGGTCGACTAGAGAGAAGGTAGTTGGAAGTGGTGTACATTTGTTCCTTGACATTAGCTTGTTAGTAATCTCGAATAGCTCTTTGCAGCTGGAACTTTCCGTGATCTTAGTACTGTAGTGGGCTGATTTCGCTGCCCTGGACTATGTTTGTGACGTTCTTCTTAGCGGCTTCATAGATTTACTTATGAATAGTGAGTCTGGTGAAAAGCCAAAGCCTCTCAGCTTTACGGCAGTCCTTTATAGCAGTGCGAAGCTGGTCTCTAACACTGCTACACCACGGAGAACACTTCTGAACTGATACTCTGCGCTTGGTTGCTGGGGCATGTTTGTCAAGCAAGGAATGCAGGCAGTTATCGAGTTGTTCTGCTGTAGGAAGCTAGTTGTTAGGTTTGCTTGGATGTCTTGCATTTGTTGGGTTCTATTTATCATACGGAGGTTTCTCTTAGTAGCAAATAAAAGAGGAGGGTTAGGGACTGATACATCAGGATGGCATATAATGCAGAGGTGATCTGATGCAAGTTCGTTGGATACCAGGGAGGACCGTAGAATATTATCATTAGGTCTATGAAGAATCCAGTGTAAAATGTGACCATGTTTATGGGTGGGTTGGTTAACTGACTGTTTGAGGCTGAAAACACGAATGGAATCTAGAAGTTTTGATGTGTATGGATTTCCAAGACGGTCAAAGTGAACGTTGAAATCTCCAAGAATAATCAGGTTACCATCTCCAAGAATGATCAGGTTACCACCTATTGAATTTCCATACTCCAGGAGATTCTGAAACTGCTCCAAAATGAGAGATTCAGTCAGCTTGTTTTATCTACTAGAAGGAGGGCGGTAGAGGCAGAAAAAATGGACTGACCCTTGTTCCATGTGAGTGTGGTGTGGACTAGTTCAAACGATGTGTAGTAGAAATTGAAGGCTGTGGTGTGGTTAAGACATTTGATTACGGAGCAAATACTGCAAATAAAATGTATAAATTAAATTCTTCTCTCAATATTACATATTACTGAAACCTGGAAGTTCACTGGCTGTAACTGAAGACATTCTGGTTCATTTACTGTATCATTTACTGGAATATTTGCTATTAAACAATACTTAAAAAAAAAAATTTTTAATGTGAGCTTCAAAAGCACTTTTTCAGCATCCAAAAGTTCATATGTTTAGAAAAATTCTTATATGTTAATATGTGGTATATTTAGAAACAAAGAGTACTGTTAGTGGAAAATTATATGCCTGCCCCGTGTTTAACAGCCTTCCATGAAGGCACTAGCAGGGCATGCCTGCTACATTATATGCCTGCCCCATGTTTTATTGTCTTCCTCAATATAGGCACTAGCAGGGCATGACTGGTACATTATACGTCTGCCTCATGTTTAACAGTACTCAAGTGACCAATGAATGTCAGTGACCTTGATCAAGGTATGCAGTTTTGAAAACTAAACTGCATGGAAACAAAAGTGCAAGCCCACAAACTCTGGTAATGTTACATGTTCTAAAATTAAATTCTTAGGCAAAATTTATTTTCTTCTTACATTCAGTGACATTGACCTTTGTCATTTTGTCAATATGTCTTTTTCTTATCCAAAGTGTAAGGCATCCACAAACATTGGTGAAGGTACAGCGTCAAGACTTTAAAGTACTGTGCACTAAAAATTTGATATTTTTAGCCACATTGACTTTCTGAAATTTGAACCCCAAAATTGATTTGTTTCAACCTTGCTCCAAGTGCATGCCAAACACAAAGAGTAACAGGGGTGAATCTGAGGAAGGGGAGCATGGAAAACATGCATGCACGCACACGCACACACGTCTTGAAAACATGCATGCATGCACACGCACACACGTCTTGAAAACATGCATGCACGCACACACGTCTTGAAAACACCTAAACGCAAGCAAAAAACGATCAGAATGTTTCCTGATGCAACTTTTCCTTACAGCTAGATGGTTAAAATTATGCCCTAGAAACAGTTAAAATGCAGGAGCTTCTGGGGTCTTTGCCCACTGAGCCCCTGCCATGGGTTCCATCCCACACACTCCTCATCCATTTCTTTATTCCCCTCCCCCAAGAACATTTTTGGATCAGCTACTGTTTTAGTCCAGGTCCATGATGCAGAATTAAAGCTAGTTCTGGTGCAAAATGGCAATGAATTACAGCTGTATGTAAATTGTCACTAATTATATTACCCATGGTTGAAATGAAACTATCAAATTTGGCTGCATGCAGTAAAAGAGAAGGGAATTAATGATGAAGGATAAGGATTACAAATGGGGGGCTAAACATGTGGGTATTAATGAAGAAGGATAAGGATTACAAAAAGGGAGGGGGGGGGCTAAACATGTGTGTATGTGCATTCTCAGCATCATATGAAAAAGATTATCTACAACCAACAAATTAATTATCAGCCAAGTGTCAAATGAAAAGAAACATATCAAAATACTGACAACTACTTCACAACTATGCTGAAGTGTATAATCAATACTTACATACTTTATTTTCACAATCCTTTGCATTTTTTCCTGCCCCCCCCCTTTACTAATAGTGAATATTGTTACAGGAATTTCTGTATATATCCCTTAATTAAGAAGCAAACATTTTCTAATCTCGAAGTAAAATGTAGTTCTCTTCATAAGCATGTCTAATATCAAGCATCAACAAATTATAAACTTAATGTTAACAAACTAGCCTCTTAGCTATAGTCATAAATTTACATGGATATCTGTTAGACTGGTATAGGAGTTAATTCTAGTACCAGTTTGAAGATTTACCAAACATTCAATTCACAATACAACAGAAGAGACAGACAGACTGACAGATGATGCAACATAATCAGGCAACAAGAAAAAGATATGAGTCTTCAAATCATGGTGGTTTCCCTTCTTTAATATTCATTTTACCAATAAATTTAATTAAGTTTTATGGTTGACAATTATCAAACTTTGGTTATTAATTGCTCACTATAGTTCAGGTCATATACAATGCATCAAGTACGATGGCTTCATGTAATATAAATGACATTTTTTCTCAAGTTGGGATATGAAATTAACATCTTGTGATGCTAAATATGTTAATAGTTTATACCAATCTTGACAAAAGCTGCACAAGTTTTGAGTTCTGAAGGACAGTCATTGATGTTGTTGTTGTTCTTCTTCTTGTAGGATTTAATGCCATTTTTCAGCACAAGATACCGGTAGGCTATACATGGAGGCCAGTATAAATGGTGAAGGAAGAACCCGGGAAAACCCCGGAAAGAACCACTGACCCATGAGAAGCTACTGGCAAACTTTCTCACATATCCACACTGGCTGAGCCTGAGACTCGAACCCATGTAGACAGAGGTGAGATGGCAGTGATCTGTAACGGTAAACACTTCAGACCACTCGGCCACTTGGGGCCTCCGACAGTCGTTGAAGCCAGGTACCTGTTACAGTATACAGTAGGCCCTACTATATTAAAATCCAATCTGGCTCAATCTGTATCACACAACTACGTGAACACACGATGACAGACACTGATACAGTGTACCAACATTAACCCTAATAAAGTATGCATGTGATTTGGATTTCCATGTAAATATTATACAATTCTTGTGTTTTCTATTATTTTAAAGGCAGTGTTTGTCACTTGCAATACAACTTCTCACATCTAATCAAATTCCTGTCTAACCATGAGATAAATTTTAAAAAGTGATACCTACTTTCCTCTCATCATCATGTAAAACTGGAAGGCTCCATTGTTTAGAATTGCAGAAGGAATACACATATATTTTTTAAATTAGTAATAAAGAAAAGATGACAAATTTGACCCAACATGCCTGTACTGAATACACAAGATTCTTTTAAAATGATGAAATTGCTATAAAGATGGTTCTTCATTTAGCATCGAATCAGACATCTCAGTCTTTCCATGGGAGACCTCATGCATTAGCTTTACAACTGTCAATCACTCTGACATCTCTCAAACCCTTCTACAGTGGATGTGCATCCATAGAACCATGCTGGGGATATTCTGGATATCTATCCCACCATCTGCAATGGGTGTATATCCACAGAATCAGTGCGGACATTCTGGATACCTACCCCTCCATCTGCAGTGAATGCATATCCACAGAATCAGTGGAGATATTCTGAATACCGACCCCTCCATTTGCTGTGGATATATATCCATGGAATCACAGTGGGGATATTCTGGATATCTACTCCTCCACAGCAGTATTTATATGCAGAACGAGCAAGAAGTGGATTAATTCTCCTACTGAGATGTGTGGAGAAACAAAACATCATACAAGCTGTACTCTGTGAATCCACATTTAAAGATTTTACAATGCAAAAGTTGAGATACTTTGAATATATGCATTCTAAGTCAACATCCTTGTATTGTTCCGAATATTGATTTATACAGCCAGGACTGCAGAAAGCGAGAATGGACCCTGGGGTAAGAAACACCTGGGCCTCTCCTAGTTCTTGTTCAAACAAAATTTTTCTTTTATAAAATTAAAAAGTGTTGTTCAGCACAGCCCCCCTACAGGCCAGGGCACATATCACCGGTTGCCCCCTCCCTTGTCAGCCCTGTATACAGCCAATAAACCTAATACCTAAGCAGTTTTAGGTGTTACATCTTTCATACTGTTATATACACACAAAAATGCTGCAAGCACACAGCAGTCACAAACAATATGCTTCTCTAACACCAGAAAAATGTTAAAGATTAAAATTTACCTATAAACATGTACACACAACATTTAGCATATTTCCAAACAAACAATATGCTTCTCTAACACCAGAAAAATGTTAAAGATTAAAATTTACCTATAAACACGTACACTTAACATTTAGCATATTTCCAAACAAACAATAACTATGGAATGGATCTTCAAAACAGATTAGAAAAATGCAGCTTATGAACTTATCATGCACTATGGTTATCCAGCATTATTTAGTGAGATTAATGTAGAAAACTTAGGTCAGTTCTGAGTCAAGTAGGATCCACCTATCACCAGAGCAGATATAATCAAGTTTACTTATAAACATAACACTGCATCACTGCATATAAAATCAAAGCTTTTTATTTTGACGATTACACCTATATAAATGGACCTTACAATAAATTCACAAGAAATCACGTGTGACCAAATTTTGGAACACAAAATAATGCTGGTAGCTATGGTAGCTCAGTTGGTAAGCATCAGATTCACAGTTCAAGGGGTGTGGGTTCAACACCCAAACTGAACAAACCAGGCTGGCTGCTTTGGTGTGTCCTTGGAAAGACATTTAGTTGCCATTTCCCCAGCATGATACTGCCAAAAATGCCTTAAAAGCACTGTTAAAACCAACAACAAAACTGAGTCCCTCAATGTGACTGACACTTTACTGGGCAAAAAGAATTTACAGAAATTCAAGAAAATACTGTAACTTCCTTTTAACATTCGAGTATTTAAACCATCCCCATATTAATACGACCTTCTGTTCAAGTAGAGTTGTGAAAATGATTTTTAACATGGTTGCCATTGTGGATGTCTGATCAGCACCACTTTTATTTAGGACCAGCTAGACATCATCAGAAGTAATAAGATTTTCAAGACAGCCACTGTTGCAGCCTAACTGAATTGGACGAACTAAACATCACAATTAGTCTTTTAGTGAAAAACCCATTTTGACATGATTGATTCAGGAGAAGTAGCATTAACAAAATTTTTAATATGGCAAATGTGGTAGACATATTGAACATTCTATCAGCCCCATTTTAAGTTTGGTTTTGTGGGCTTAATGCCATTTTCCAGTATATGATAGGCTTTACATGGCAGTCAGTATATCTGATGGGTGAAGAAGCCCAAGAAGAACCACCAATTCATGGGAAGCTACAAGCAAGCTTTCTCACATACCCACATTGACTGAGCTGAGACTCAAACCCATGCAAAACTGAGGCGAGATGCAAGTGATCTGTAAAGGTGAGCAATTTAGACCACTATGCCACCTGGGATGCCTTTCAATTAGGACCATCTAGACATCATAAAAAGTTTCCTGATGAAACTTCATGTATAAATGACTTTCTGTTCAGGAGGAGTAGTGATAAGAATTCAGGATTGCTGTCCTGGTGGCCATATTGGATGTCAGATCAGCACCAATTTAATTTAGGACCAACTAGACATCATACGAAGTCTTTTAATGAAAATTCCATCTTGATATGACCATCCATTCATAAGAGTAGCAATAAAAAGATTTTCAAGATGGACTCTCTGATGGCCATGCTGGATGTAAAGACTCATGGCAATGGAGTAGAAAAAAAACAACTAGTACTAATGGACAGATGGATGATGTAGCATCCAATAAGCTCTTCTGGTCTTTGACCACTATATATATATGTATATATATTATATATATATATATATATATACATACATACACACACACACACACAATCATTCATACATTTACACACACACACACACACACACACACACACACACACACACACATATATATATATATATATATATATATATACGAG
Organism: Megalonaias nervosa; assembly: GCA_016617855.1. NCBI lineage: Eukaryota > Metazoa > Mollusca > Bivalvia > Unionida > Unionidae > Megalonaias > Megalonaias nervosa. Next base: position 29,891 of record JAECUM010002796.1, read on the forward strand.
TACAAATCGTATTGCAAATAATAACAGTCCTTTCAAGTGTACTGGATCTTGCAAAGGATAGTGTCAGGGATTGATACAGATAATTTTTAAAAAACTGATAATGAGCAAACTAGTTTTATCTACCCTACGTGCAATCCACTCTCAGTGGGTCTTTTTCAAAGGCAAAATTATAAACAGAAACAAATAATAAACACAACAGAACATGCTGAATTTACAAAAATGAATCTAACAGAGATATTATTTAAAACTGCATAACACACCTTATTAGTTTGAACTCTGATGATAAAATCCTTGTCATCGGTGTTCAAATCAATAAAGTTTGAAAAGTTTTCAGTGTGCCTTTAATTAGATGTTCCTCACACCTTTCCCTGTGACATCATGGGTTGGTGGTTCATAAACACTGGCAAATGTTGGAGTTTGAGTGACATAAGATTATAGGTTAATTATGTTTTAGTGTGCTATAAAAAGATTCACGAAGCATGCAAAAGTAATTACTGACTGAAGTGTACTCTGGTTAAAAACATGCATGGCAGTGAGAGCACAGGACAAAAGAACTGGTGGACAACAATGATTTTCAAATTTTCACCTTGTACTATACTTATCCATACAACACACACAGTGAACTTTGAAGGATGTAGATCCAGATTTGATGTTGCATAATGTGCAAGCAGATCTGAATCTATACCATTCACTCATAAGTAGAATTATAACAGCATAGACCATGGTCTGCCAGCACATCATGTAACTACCAAATCTGAGTCTATACTGTTTTCTCTGAATCATAATGTAGTAGAAAAATATGGTGAATGAGCATCAACGGTATAAAAATGAAAGCCCTTCATGGCAGAATGCTTTCAGCAAATTTGGCCAAACTCTGCATGAGGCTTTTAAGTCACTGAATGGTTTCTCTATATTTTGAAAATTACAGTGATATTTAATAGTGAATGAGTATTTATATTTATAAATCTTAAAGACCCTTATATCAGGATTCTTTCTGACAAGCTGGATTAAATTCTGTTTGTGATTTTGACAAGTTGTTTTCAGCATGTTTTTCTATATCAAATAACAGTGGCCATATGTGATGGTGGATCAGCATCATTTTGCAAATCTGACAGGCTGTCATGTCAGGGTGCATTCCATCAAACTTGCTCTAATTCTTTTAAGCAGTTTTTGAGAAGAAGTAATGGAAAGCTTATTTTTCGTTTTAGTAAAACAGTGGTCATATTGGACAGCAGATTGGTGACCATGGCACAAAATTTAAAAGCCTCCAAGCTAAGCTGCTTTCACTCAAATTTTGTCAGATTTCGCTTGGCACTTTTTGAGATAATGCTTAGAGGTTTTTCCATTTTTAGTAACTGCAGCCAAATTCTTAATCAGCACTTGTACAATCTTGAAATTCCTCTATGTCAGGATGCTTTTTGTCAACATTGGTCAAATTCTGTTGAGCAGTTTGTAAAAAGTCATTTGACAGTTTTTCTATTTTTAGTAACAGTGCTCATATCTGACGGCTGATCAGCATCATTTGTACAAAACTGAAAGCCCTTCATGCCAGGATGTTTTCTTTCAAACTCTGGTCAAATTCTGATGAATGGTTTTTAAGAAGTCATTTAAAGGTTTTTCTAATTTTCAGTAAAGGCTCTCATATATCCTGATGGATCAGCATCAACAAAATAAATTTGAAAGGCCTTGAGGCCAGAATGCTCCTATACAATCATGTGCAAATTGTTCAAGTGTTTTTTGAGAACTTGTAAACAGCAACTGTAAACAGATGAAACACCAATGAAGGACCCTACTGTAAGCTCACATTACAGAAAAAGCAAGTTAGATAAAAAAAAACATCAATAACCTGCTCAAAAAGCATTAGCTAGCAATTGTCAGTAGCTAAATCACATGCTGAAACTGACATGGCAAATGTGAAGAGTTTTTAAAACCTTGTAAGATCTAATGAAAAATATTGTTAATGAAACAAAAAGGCGACATAATGGATATCTACACTTTTTGAGTAGATATACCAAAATATTTCACAAATGAAAACATATTGTATTGTCATGTCCCAAGTGACAAAATAAAAGTTCTGTTTTAGTTTTTTTTTTTAATATTAAGAATGAAAATCCTTACAAGTAAACTCGCAATCATTGAAGTCTTTTACTCAAAAATGTTATTCTCTGAAGTCTGTTAGATAAAATCACTCTGTAATGTTTTTAATTAGCCCGTCCCAACCATATCAATCTACACTGAAACAGGAATTATTGTGTGGCCTTGGCAATCTGCAGTCTAGTTCAGTAGCAAACACTGCACCCAATTTTGGACTTGCTGAATTTCAGTTTGCAATCAACACTAATCAATGTCCAATGTAGTCATCATTTTCAAACATGATTGTGATGTGCTTTAAAATTGCTACTTAAAAACTTTTATTACTATATTTAATCTGGATTATCTTTCTTAAAAACATTTACTGTTTGAGGTAGAGTATTTACAGTTATATATGGGTGATACACAACCACAATTCATGCAAGCTTAGTCACTGACAGTTTAAATGATTGATGTAGAAAACTGATCATAAAAAGTTAATCCCTGAAGTCTACATTTTGCTGTTTGGAGTTCATTTTTAGACACTTCTTGATGGCACTTCACTGACTGCATAAATGTACACTAGTGGGTCTACAGGTGACTTTTAAGATCTGTTCATTTCAATGCAGAGGGAGAGAGAGGAAGGAAGAGAGAGAGAGAGAGAGAGAGGAGCAGAAGAATAATTACAATGCAAGAGCCTAATATGGAAATACAGGTTTGAATAAAATAGATAACAGTAGATGTGTTTCCTAAATGGGAAAATAAAGTAGTTCCAAAAGTGATATCACCACTGTGGAGATAAAGGTGGTATCCCCATTGTGGCAATATCATTTCTCTCCCACTCATATATGTCAATATCTCACACTGAAATATATAATAAAAATGTCTATGAACTCTTAAATATAAAAACCACTAATGAAGTCATATGATTTATACAGGACTTCATGAAAAATGTAGTAACACATTAAAACCCCAGTCATACTAGATGAATATGTAGATAGATAGATAGATAGATCAATAGACTACCTCAATTCGCATTTGATCTGTACCCATCCAGGACTGCGCATGAAAGAACATGGATGATACCACTTTTCTATCACATCTGTGCACGAACATAATGTCTCTAACCACAAATGTAGCACCTGCTCACTGCAAAGTACAATGGCTTTTTTAAAAAGTAAATCCAATTCCCTGGAAAAAAAGCTCCTAGTTATTCTTCATAATCATAATTACACTCAGTGAACTACATAAGATAACATGCACAGCAAATTATGTTGCAAAATCGACAAGCCATTCATAAAGTTGATCCAGGTCTTCACTGTAGAACTACTGTTATTGTGTTGAAACCATTTCTCTTCTTTCAGTAACAGTGACATTATGACCCCGAATTAATATGCTTCTTCCCTACCGCAAAAAACCCAAGCATTTTACAAAGTTTATTATCAGTAGATGGTAGGAAACTATAAGTTACTGTGCAGAAACAAACTAGAAAATGGACAGACAGACATCATAACCCCCTGATCCCCCTCTTATGTAAAGACTTCTACCAAACAAATGTGGCTTCAGGTGATGTTTTGCAGGTGGCTAGTCATGCTAGTGCATTTATCAAGCATAATTAATCCATGCCTGCTGACTTTGACTATCAATGGCAAGTGATCCCTCACAGCAGAGGTCATTCAAATCAGGCTTAACTGCAGAACTTATTCTTTGTTACCATGATAACATAAAACAAGAGTCCCTTGAGGGACTACAGAAGAATTTCTCCAAAATTTTAGAATCCATTTTTTAACTGCCAAGTGTAAAACCATCTCTGACATCCTTGAGTGTTAAGATTTTAAAATTAGCTACTGTGGTGGCCATACTGGATGCAAGACTGCTACCATCTTCATTTAGACAAACTAGACACTATTAGAGAACTTTTGCCGGAAGCCCAATGCAAATATGAATATCCATTCTGTAGAATTAGTGACATGAGATTCAATATGTTCATTGTGGCAGTCATACTGGATGTATGCAGTGAACCATTTTCATTTTGGACCAACTAGATATCACAAGTCTTTGGTCAAAACCTTAAGTCAGCATGTGCATCAATTCCCAAGGAGTTGCAATAACAAAAGTTTTAAAATGGCTACCATGGTGGCCATACTGGACGTCACATTGCAATATTTTCTTTCAGGACCAACTAGACACTATAAGAAGTGAAAACCCAATACTGATATGACTTTCCATTATGCTGATGTTATGAAAAGAAGATTTTCAAGATAGCTGCCATGTCGGCTATGTTTGTGGTAAGCGTGGTAACACTTTCATTCAGAACCAACTAGATATCATAATTAGTACTCTGGTAAAAATCCTATACTGATACGGCTTTCCATTTAAGAAGAGTGGCAAATAACAATATTTTTAAATGGTTGCCATGGTGGCCATAAAAGCAAATACTGATATGACTTTCCATTTGGGAAGAGCAACAATAACTACATGTTTAACATGGTTGCGATTGTGGCCATACTGGATTTCAGATTGGAACCAATTTCATTCAGGACCAACTAGGCATCGAAAGAAGTCTTCTGCTGAAAGCCCAACACTGATATGACTTTCCATCAAAAAGCAGTGTGTGCGTGTGTTTTTGTTATTTTTAACATAGCTTTAACAATTTTTCAGTCATATCACTATGATGTCTGCAGTGTGGCAGTTTATAGTGATGTCTAGCACTGGGGCATCATGCCACAGACATTTAGCATGACATCCCACCCAGTCACATTATCCTGACACCAGGCCAACCAGTCCTAACACTAACCTCTTAATGTTGAGCCCCAAGCAAAGAAGCTGTTGGTACCATTTTTATAAGTCTTTGGTATGACTTGGCCGGGGTTCAAACCCGCAACCTCCCACATCCGAGGCGGACGCTCTAACCACTAGGTCACTGGAGCGGTCATCAAAGAGAAGTGATAAAATGTCAGATTGGCACTTTCCTTTTAAAGACCAACTAGAAATCATATGAAATTTTCCACATGTTGATATGACTTTCCTTTTAAAGACCAACTAGAAATCATATGAAATCTTCCACATGTTGATATGACTTTCCCTTTAAAGACCAACCAGAAATCATATGAAATCTTCCACATGTTGATATGACTTTCCTTTCAAGAGGAGTAACATGAACAAAATTTTCCAGATGTCTGCTGCAGTGGCCATATTGAATGTCAGATCAGCACTCTTTTCAATGTGGACCAACCAGACATCATATGAATTCTGCTAAAAACCCCAATGTTCACATGACTTTCTATCCAGTGCACTTGTGATAACAAGATTTTCAAGATGGTTACTATGGCAGTCAGACTGGATCTCAGATCAGCACCATTTGCATTTAGGACCAAGTAGACACAATAAGTCTAAGTGAAACACCATGCTGATGTGATCATCCATTCCTCTAGAGTAACAGAAAATTATTTTCAAATCAGCCACTGTGGTTGACATATTTGATGTTTGAGCAGCAAAAATTTTGTTTAGGACCAACTAAACATTGGGATGAATGTATGTGTCAAGTTTCAGGGCAATCCTCCAAGTAGTTTAGGAGGAGCAGAAATTAATAAATTTGTGTTAATGGATGGATGGATGCATGAATGGATAATATACAAAATGACATCCCATATGCTTTTCTCGTCAATGACCAGTAGAGCTAAAAATATTGACAATGTCAAATTTTTTGTATCAAAAGGTACCTCTACAATAATTGCTTGATATGTATACCAAATTTGGTGGAAGGACTCCCCAAGTTACGCTCCAGAAACAAAACATTCACAGACAAACAAAGCAACAGATAGATTCCCCCCCCCCATGTTATATATCTAGGGAATAGAGTCAGCATGTTCTTCCAATCCTGCTTTAATAGCCCTTTACTGGAAAATGGCACATTTAAGTTTTCCATGGTTATATTAACCACTGCTGATCGATGGCAAATATTTCAAAATAACCTACTGGATTATATTAACAAAATACTATTTGTATCATAGTTTATCATGACATGGTCACAACAATAATCATAAAATTATAATGGGAAATAAAGACAGCTTTATCTATATTCCTTGCCTGGTCAAAATGAAACTAAAGCCACAAGGCATATCTTGATTACTAGTGTGATATTAATACCAAGTGCCACAGGAATATATTTAATGGTTTTCAAGTTCTGCTCCAAAATCAAAAATGTGAAGGATGGATGGGTACATTGAATAATGAACTGCAATGCTCAAAATATTTTAAATGAACAATTTCTAACAGAGAAAGACACATACCGACCACTAGTCTAAAATATGTGCACACAGTTTCATTGAGATATCATAAATAATTTTGGAATTTCGCTCTGAAAGAATAAAACATGAGGCCTAAGGGGTCCAGTATCACCCACCTGGCTGACATAACTTAACAGTTGACCATTGAACTAAAAACTCAACCTATGTAAATATTTCTCAAACTTTAACTCTTGAAAATTTTACTATTTTTACTATAATTACATAAAAATTCTGTCTAAATTGATATACATGGCCTCTTACTCATAACTGATGTCATAATACATCCTTCCAAGTCAGGTTTACAGATAAAGCAATAATTTATGGTCAAATGAGTCACATGACATTCACACAAACTGATATTATAATTTACAATTTTTTTTAAAGCCCTGGTGCTTCTTTACTTTGGGCAATTAAATTTGAAAGTGTTGCAGAAGAAAAGCATCTTGGAAAATTTATTTTAAAAAAGTTAACAAAAACCCCCAACAATATACAAATTTCAAATTTTGAGTAATAGCATAAAATAATGGCAAGAAATATAATATTGCACAATAAATATGGTTAAAATCAGTTCAGAAATATGGCTACCAAAGTGGTAACAAGCTTAGTCAATTAGATGCAATATCACATCATTAATTTATGTGTAAGTCATACATTATTAAACTTCTTCAAGCTTTTGATGATATAAACCCCAGTCTGAGATTTGATTATATTTAGTTCTGAAATATGGCTACCATATTAGTAACAAACTACATCTAATATGTGTACCAACCATCACCGATGGTGTGAGAGTTAAGCTCCAGAAACAAAAATGTTTATAGACAGATGGACACAGCAGTAACTATATCCAACTGTATTACAAAATAAGGTGATAAAAGTAACCTGTACAATAAATGCTAATTAGACATGACATTTATAAATTTCGTGAAATAATTTGCTGCTGTTGTTGTTGTTGTTGTTGTTGTAGGGTTTAACGCCATTTTTCAGCATAAGATAGGCTATACATGGCAGCCAGTATCAATGGTGGAGGAAGAACCCTGGAAAACCACAAGAAAAAACACCGACCCAAGAGAAGCTATTGGCAAGCTTTCTCACGTACCCACGTTAGCTGAGCCTGAGACTCAAACCCACACAGACAGAGGTGAGATGGCAATGATCCGGAATGGTGAACACTTTAGAATTTGCTACTGGAAAGATGTAGAATTATTAATACTAAGGTAATGTTGAAAGTTGTGTGACATAATGTAGCATACAATATTTAAAGATACAATGTAATGACAATACGATTAGTATATACTAACAATAAAGCCACCAACAGTAATATTGCTACATTGCAAAGTATATCCAGTAACATGACTCTTCAGGCAATAGTGTGTAAAAACTTCATGCTGTTCTTGTTGTATGGTTTAATGCCATTTTGCAGCACAAGATAGGCTATACATGGAGGCCAGTGGAGGAAGAACCCAAAAAAACCCTGGAAAGAACCACCAACCAACAAGAAGCTACTGGCAAGCTTTCTCACATACCCACACTGGCCGAGCCCGAGACTCAAACCCATGCAGACAGAGGTGGGAAGGCAGTGATCTGTGTTGGTGAGTGCTTTAGACACTCGGCCACTCGGGGCCCCAGTACTTGATGCAAATCACAAGAGCATTAAACTAATTTTTTCAAGCAATACTTTATGAAATTTACTACTAAGTCACAAATCCAGCATAACAAGTTAAAACTGTTAGCTAAAAGGCTGCCCATCGAAGCAGCAGTTAGAGTGATCTCCCCTTGATACTAGGATTGGTGCCATAAACCATGAAATTGCCAGCTACTACTGGAGCAGACGGAATGCTCTCTATATGGATGTCACTGCGGGAAGGCTAAGAGGGTGTACGTGTATTATGACTGACTAAGTGTTATAGAAGAAACATATTTTACAAGAAAAAATTAGTTTCTTCTTCAAATACATTACCCAATCTTAATACCTTAGGAGAATAGGTAAGAGGTGGAGGGAGATACCTCCCCTTACCCCAGAGAAACCATCTCCAGTCCTCTATGGCATGTGAGACAACTTATAGATAACCCAACTGGGAATAAACCCCTTATGTTGGAAAGTGGCTTCAAAATGGAAACATTTTCCCTCCCACAAATCCGGTGCATGTCCTGAAACCGCATCTTTATCAAGCTGTTGATCAAACCAGAAAGGTAACATTCTGCACCATGCCTAAAGGTTCCTGCTGATCAAATTGAGCCTTTAAGCATGAAAGATCTCTGATATAACTAGAGAAGTGTACTCAGATCTCCATCCCTTGGCATGGATAATTACAGTTACAGAACAGTTTTGCTCATATGCAATGTTTGTGGCAACTTACCTAACTTTGTGAGCTGATATGTAAAGCAAATTCATTGGTGTGAGTTTAGTCTGATATGTGTAACAGATGTCCCACTTTATTCAGGATGAAAGTGTCCATGTTGATACATTGCCCTTCCCCTCTTTTGAAGGTAAAATGAGGCATGATCTCCCTCAATGCAATGGCTTGGTCTTCCTGAATACCACCTGCTGACCTGAGATGAAGTATTCAGAATACACAGGAATTATTACCATATTCTGATTCTCCATGAATGGTAGTCTGTTGATGGAAATGAAAGCAGGAGGATTCATCTGTGATACTGATATTTATCTATCTTCTCAGAAATGCATGTACAATGGATACTCCAATAGGAAATACATTCTCTGCATTTGCTTGCCAATCACCACAGCAGTAAGGAGGCAGGATTTTTATGAGCAGTGAACTAATTAAGCCACTGACAGCAATTCAAATGGTGTCTTGTTCTGCCAGGTAAATACCCATGATAAATTCCACTTGGGCAAGGATACATTGTCACTGGCCAGGTGAAATCCAACATGAACAGATCAGATATGTCTTTGGTTTATTTGAGATACTCTCTTCCATAATAACAATGTTCTAGTTATTGTGGAATGGTGGGTTTAATTGTGATTGGTGCCGTTTCTCATTGAAGAGCCATAGGAAGTAAGCTATTGAAGTATGGATGCCTGAATTAGTATAAAGTGCTATTGTGCACTCCACTGAGATTATATTCCATTGCATTCGGATGCCTTTAAGGTGGATGGCCGGCTCATTGAAGGATTCTGCACCACTTGCTGTGAGAGCTGTTTGTTCTTAAGGGCTTATTTAACAAGATCCAGATGTGCAGTTTAAGTAACTCTGGGTGGGGATGAAACATGTGCCATCATGGTTGCTTAATGCAGATGAAGGAATATCTTGATTCCTGGCAATTTTGTTTCCAAGACTGATGAGGTTGGTCATTCATTAGATGTAACCAACGCGTGCAGATCCAAGTGAAGACCTATTGATGGAGAGATCATTCCATGTGAAAGATTTAACCTTTCCTGGATAGTGTGTCAGCCAAGATACTGAGTCTATCATGATTGTGCCTGATTTGTACATTGATATGGAGATTGTCACGCCAATGTAGAAACTGCAAAATCAGAATGCACAGGTTGAGAGATTTGGTGCCCCCTCTTTGAGGAGATAGGTCACCACCAAAGAGTTGTCAGACATAATGAGGACCATTTTTCCTTAGAGTCAATCTTTCCAGAAAGGAGTTGATGACAGCCTTCATTTCTAGAAGGTTGATGTGTAGAGACTGCACTCCTGGCTCCCACATGTCACTGACAGTAATAAAGTATGGCAACAGCTGGGCATGCAAACCATACGTACTAGCATTGGTGCATACTTTTATTTCCACCTGGGGCTTCTCCAGCAGGGTCCCTATGGTCAGCCAACCTGGGTTGCACCACTGATACAGGAATGATCTCGTGTGTGATCATGACTGTTTAAGTGAGGGGATTGTGCTTGCAATGTCATTTGTAAGGGGTGCATAACAAGACAGCTGAGCAGGATCAAGTTCACTGCCACAATGAATAATCCCAGCAGTTGCAAGAACTCTCTCGCTGAAATCCAGGTCTTGTTAGAAACAGACTTGATGAATTTGATGATTCTGATTACGTGAACATGAGGAAGCCGTACCAGATCCAGATGGGTTAAAAACTCCAACCCAGATGGACAAAAACTCCATACCCAGATGGTCAAAATTCTGAGACAGGATGGAGGTCAGACATTTCCCAGTTCACTTGAAAGGAAAGATGATCTAAAAGAGGAGATTGTTCCTGCCTTGAAGTACGATAGAACTTACCATGTGTTTCTGGAGGATGTCATCCAAGTATGCTGCCATCACTGTAGATGACATCGATCAGAACAGGGTGACAACACAATCCACAACCTTGGTAAAATTCCAAGGGCTGATGCTGAGGCCAAAGGAAAGGACTTGGAACTGATAAACCATGTTGCTGTAAGCAAAACAGAGAAATTCTGTTACGCTGGGTGGATAGGGGCATGAAAATATGCATTGCTCAGGCCAAGATTGATGGCATACTCATCCCAAAAGATGGAGAGATTGATGATCTCACCATCTCCATCTTGAATTTCAGAGGTACAATGAGTAAAGTAAGTGACTCAAGTTGATAGTGGGACTCAACTTGACAATCACTTTCTGAATAAGAAACAGACTTTGCACAATCTCCACCACCTGTTTTTTTTTTAATCTCCTGTGGTAGAAAGGTATCCTTCTCCTGATCTGACAGTATGTCTGTGAAAAGGGGAAAGGAGGAAAGGGGAGGGGGTTGGGATCACCTCATTTTTTTCTGAGGAAATGGAGCGATCCAGTGAGCCTGAAAATGGAGGAGTCAGCCACCACAGGTAGGCTGTCTGCAAGCAGTAGGGAGGGTAGATCAATGTTTACTGTTAGGAGGCTTGAAGGTGGAGAAATTTGGTTTCTTACCGCCTCTGTGTGATTGCCTCCGAGGTTGGTTAGACTGTCGTCTCCAGGAACTGGGTTAGGATCTATACTGGTGCACATCTGACTGAAAAGATCCCTTGTGCCAAAGCTGCTTAACATACTTTCACACCAGCAGGGGCTGAGTGTTTCCAAATGCCTGCATGGGTTGAGCAGCGAGTTGGAGGGGCAGTTCCTGAGCTGCCTGCTTCCGAACTTCAAGTTTTCCTCCAAAAGCAACGGTGACCCAAATGGGGTCATCTTAAAAGTCAGGGAATGATGAGGTTTAAGCAAGCAACATGGACTGCAGTCATGCGACATGTCGTATCAGGTCTAAGTTGGCAAAAGCAGTCAAGGTATTGGCCATGGTAAGTGAGCTGCCAATCCTTACTGTCGCCTCCCAAGCGTGACTATGGTCAGATGCCTCCATAAGTTTAAAGATTGCTAATGAGGCCAAATCTAACACTGAGGATGCAGAGTCTTATACCAGCAAGATGAAAATGACAAGAAAGCCCTGGGACTTCCCTGGTCACCAATTCTACCTGAAAGCCAGTCGATGGTAACCTTAATTTTTGCTGATTGGGGAAGGAGTTAGAAGGATGGTGTATCTTCCTCCTCATTGAAATCTACCAATGCTTGAAATTACAGTCTTGTGTAGCACTATGGGGTGGAGAGCATTCTCAAGCTCCCAACACCCTATCATTATCCTAAGCTGTAGCCTTAAAGCAAAACTCAGTCTGTTCCAATGTCGGATCTGAGTATGATTGATTTGATGGAGCTTCATCACACTCACTGAGTCAAGTCCAAATCTGCTTCTGCTTGCAGCTCTGGATCAGTCATACCATATGGAACAATGACTCCAAGTCCATCTTCTAACTCTCCCTTGCTGATAAGCAGTAAACATTTGAAGTCCAGCACTGCTAGAACTGTCAGCTGGTTTGCCTGGTAGGACAGATTTCTCACTGAAATCTCTGGCATAGTAAAGGTATGTCATCGATGGTGCAGCTAGACAGATGGATCACCAAGATCTCCATAAATCCAAGTCGGCTGGACTGTTTCAATGAAAAGGTCCCCATGCTGAGACAGATGGACAGCTGGTGACGGCTGGTAACAGTGCAGTGGTATAATGAGTTGTTGATCTGAGTGTTATATATATTTAATTTGCATTGTTTGTTAGTTTCCTTTATTCAATATATGCTGTGGATAATTATATTTTGGACTCGACCTTGTCCAAGATCAAGATTACATTCTATCTCACCTAAATCACTGATTTTGGTTTAGTAAACATGTTTATCTCAATCTGAGTCCAGAATATTGGAAATTCACCATGAAATGCCCGGTCTACCTGCTTTTTACCACATTTCATCTTATAATTTTAGTAACAGACCTTCTGATTATAGTTAAGATTTTATTTGTAAACATTTCGAACCTTCCAGAATTAAATTTTCCATCAGGTAATCTTTTTTTTTTTAGAAGATGCTAATTGTGACCTAAGGTAAGATTTAAGCAGAATCAGTTGTATTATTATTGTCTACGGTATTTCAATTGGTTGGAATTTATTTATTCAAATTATTTAATTCTTCAAGTAATTCTTCTTTGGAAATGCAATGTGTGCAAGAATAACATTCTTGGAAACAGAGACTTGGATTTGTAGTGAAATTCAAATAAGGAAATATTGGCTTATATTGTTGTGATTCAACAAAGACTGTTGGCACATCACTACAATACACACCATCAAAAGCACATCAACACTTCTTACATTGGATTTATTTTGGAATACCACTGAAGTTTATTCAGATCTTAAATTGTTACGACTTGTATTAGAAATTCTGAGATTAAATGGGATTTAATTCGCAATACCTTAAATTCTTTTTACATTTTTCACTTTGTATTTTAGTGAAACAAATTATTTGTTGAATTTTACAAAACTTGTTGATTTTTGCTCTTTCCTACTACTAGTTTAAGACCATAGAGTCTTTATACCGGTATAAAACCCCATTCATCCAACTTAAAGACCCAATGGCCATGCTTGGACATGCAGGGGACTTATGCCCACCGGGCTGCCTAAAACTGGAGGGGGGGGGGACACTCCCCCAATGAATCGGAATTGCAAACAAGATACTAGTTGTATGGACTGTTTTCTCAAAAGGTCCCCACTGCTGGACAGCTGGTGATGGATGAATGACCAGTAACGGTGCAGTGGTATAATGACTTGGATTCAATTGATCCGGTACAAACCCCATACATCCTGTCTTATAGGCCCGAAGGCTATGCTTGGACATGTGGGGGGACTTATGCCCACTGGGTTGCCAATGAGTCAGAATTGCCAGCAAATAAATTTTAGGTGGTCTTCCTTCACATATTCCATCTTTAGTTATCTCTGATGCCTTACGGACTCCTTTGAACTGTGTGCATTTATTAGACATTTTTCCCAAAATGACTAAAGAAGAAAACAAAAAATCAGCAATTCAGAATGTTACTAACTAGCTAATACTGTAGCCCAGACTTCCTCTGACCACGTATTGCACATGCTGCAGGTCACAGACAATATACAATACAAAAGAAGAATCATGGTAGACTTCCATGCTCTAAAGTTGCATTTAGTTGACATTTCTGCTGAAACAACATAAGAGAAAACAAATTAATAATTCATCAACTTACTTACTGCTTATATATTCCCCATTATTAATGGAATAATTAAAAACAGCGTCACATTTGATGCCTTCTAGACTATGCTTTGAACTTATACTTTTCAAGCATTTAGTTGACATTTCTACTGAAATGACACAAGCTGGGAAAAAGCATAAAACAGTAATGCAGCATGTTAACAACTCACTAAAACCAACTCCGTTACTAATGGAGCAAGTGAAAATAGTGTCAACGCTAAAATGTAAAAGACAACATTAGGTCAATTACAGCATTGTGTAACATGGTCTTAAATAGACGAAGTCCATAAAGGTGACAAAGTCACTCAAATTTGGCAGAAATTGTAAATATAATGTATACAACCTGCAGGAGAATGATTGTCCCACACAATAAGTCCAAAATGAAAGTTCACTGGACTAATTTGAATACTAAAATGGCTTGGACTGTCTGAGGTAAAATGTATGATGTTATCAGTACAGCAGTAAAGTTCAAAAACTAGCGACAGCTAGCGGTGGCAAGGGGAGGTAATGGGCAAGAGTTATGCCTTTTGCCTATATGAGATGGACAGGAAAAGATGATTCTTGCCTTTAAATAGGGCTGGATTCATGAGGTAGCATGCTAATATTCCAAATGTAATGTGATCGGAGAATGCATTTTAATAGAAATGTAGTTTGAAAATGTAGTCACAATAACCCAACCTTGTCTGAATAATAATTCAAGTTGCTGACCTATATATTGTCACAGTATTGGCAATCATATATTTTGACATGCAGATGGTGCATCCATATATCAAATTACATGACTCTACAGGCACCTAACTACAAACAAACATTAACAGACATCATTAATCATTCCACAATCAGGGTGAACATACTTAAGGAGAAAAATGGTACATACTTCAACCCACAGCAGATAAGTGACCTGAACTTGACATCCATCTGGGCATGACAAGAATCATGGGATATGTTGACTGCTTGTACTGCCTAAAACAGACAAAATCTCATGTCCGAACTTAAAATATATGGCAAGAAACTGTAATGATATCTGATTGATCAACAGTGCTGTGATACCTGAATGAAATAACACGATTCTGTATAACATGCACCCAACTGTGGTCAGCATAGATGCAAAACTGCAATCACAAGTAAGAAGATGCTCTACACTTGAATTCATAGGTTGAATGTATGGACAGATCTGCCCTCACAAACAAGCAGATCAGGGTCTACAATCTAAACTTGAAATTACAGGTGGAATGTATGTAGAGAATTGACTCAATGTCTACCATCACATAACAAGCAAGCAGAGTAGGGTATATTCTGTACACAAGAATGCTTTGACAAGCACCAATATAGATCTAATGTCACGTCAAGTATTATGGTCTATTCTGTGCACTTGTGAAAAGATCACAGCCTACATGACACATGAGAAATCATTGCTAAAATATATGAACATGAAAGACTCTGATATGTTGGCAAATAATTGTCTGTCAGAATAGGGTCTAGACTTACAAGAAGATCAGAGAGTATATGATGGTACACTTGAAATCACTGGTGGAATGCACGAATACAAAAGACCATGATATACTTGCAGATAATGTGGTGGCAGGGTATATGCTGTACACTTGAATCAGGGTATATGCTGTACACTTGAATGCACTGACAAGCACCAATATAGCTGTATTGTCACACCAAGCAGACCAGGGTAAATGCTGTACACTTGAATGCACTGACAAGCACCAATATAGCTCTAATGTCACACCAAGCAGACCAGGGTAAATGCTGTGCACTTGAATGCACTGACAAGCACCAATATAGCTCTAATGTCACACCAAGCAGACCAGGGTAAATGCTGTACACTTGAATGCACTGACAAGCACCAATATAGCTCTAATGTCACATCAAGCAGACCAGGGTAAATGCTGTGCACTTGAATGCACTGACAAGCACCAATATAGACCTAATGTCAAGTCAAGTAGATCAGTGTCTAGTCTACTCAAAATCACAGCTGGAATGTATGAACAGAACAGATTCAGATTCACTAACATATCACATCAAACAAATCAGGCTCTACACTAAGAACAGATACCTTTCTGTAGTATAACAGGCTATACTCCTTAGCTTTCACTTTATCACAAGGCTGCCAACAGAGGAATGACTTCTGGACTGGAGTCATGTGATCAACAATATGTTGACCACATGACAAAACCCTACTGTAAAACAGAATAGATTCAGATCTGCCATTATATAAAAAGTGAACAGACCAGGATCTATGCTGTACATGTAAGTCCAATGTATTAACAGAATAGACCTTGATATATTTGGCAGATAATGTGCAGGAATATCATGGTCCCTGCAATATGCTTGAAATCATAGGTGGAATGCATTAATGGCATAGCTTCATCTTTTCCATCAAGCAAACAGGGTCAGGCTAAACTTTACTTACTCGAAATCATAGGTGAATGTATGAATAACATAGACTTGGCTCTGTCACCACATCACAAATAAACAGATGAAAGTCTTTGCTGTACACTTGAAATCATACATGGAAGGCACAAACAGCATCAACTCAGACTGGTCATTAAAAGTGAGCAAATCAGGGTCTATGCTCTACACCTGAAATCACAGGTGGAATGTATGAATAGCATAGACTCAGATCAGTCACAGGTAGATCATGGTCTACATAGTACAGTTGCAATCACAGGTAGAATATATGAACAGAATAGACCTTGATTGGTTTGCAGACAATACACTGGCAAGATCCAGTATTCCATTCATGCACAATTATATGTGACTTGCACATTAATAGCACTTGGCACATATGAAACATCAGCCTGATACACACAATTCACATAGAGAAATTGATGCCTGGCACATGCACAAAGTTGAGCCCAAGAATTGTATTTGCAGCTGGGTATCAATGTTCAATTTCTACTTATTTCTCAGTGACAGCAAAGAAAACCTGATGAAATACAACCAATGTGTGCAAATTTTATGTCACAAGAGTGGTAACTCTTATGGCTGCCATACTGGCTATGAGGAGCAGACTGGTTCCTGATCTCTACTGTCCGAATTTGCTTCAAGCACACTGTACACATCCAGAAAGAAACATGGAGATAAACAAGTTCTGGAGTGGTATATGGGATTCCTAACCCACAAATTAATGAAAGTATTAGTTTTTCTTAGGGTTATCTTTATTAAAGAAAAAAAGATTAACTTTACACGGAGGAAAAAGAACAGTAAGCTTTCATAATATTTTGAGTTGTTAATTAATTTACTACTGAATCCATCTTGAACTAGCATTATTTTTCTAAAGCACTAAATGCAAATAAATTATGAGATTTCTACTGACTTGCTGATTTATTTATTATTCACCTTTACTAGAATACAATGATACTTCTGAATTTTCTTTACAATTGTCTTATACTTCCATGCTAGCAAGGTACAAAAACATTCAATTCAAGAAAGTCATGTGAAATCTGAGTCAACATGGTACACAATAGCCTAGGTGGAATGCATGGACAGAACAGAGTTGACATGTTGGCAGATAATGAACTAGCAGGTTATGTTCTATTCTGTGCACTTATGAAAAGATCACAGCCTACATGACACATGAGAAATCATTGTTAAAATACATGAACATGAAAGACTCTGATATGTTGGCAAATAATTGTCTGTCAGAATAGGGTCTAGACTTACAAGAAGATCAGGGTCTACGTGGCAGTACACTTGAAATCACTGGTGGAATGCACGAATACAAAAGACCATGATATACTTGCAGATAATGTGGTGGCAGATCATGTGATGGCAGATCAGGGTCTATGTGGTGGTACAACTGAAATCAATGGTGGAATGCACGAACAAAATAGACCTTGATACACTGGCAGATAATGTGCTGGCAGGTCAGGGTCTATGCTGTTTGAAGTTTGGCCCATGTTATACACAAGAAAACACTGTATAATATGCAAGGAAACATGAAATTAAGGATATAGAGAGAAGTCAAAATTGCTACAACTTTTAAAACCTGTAGAGTTAGAACTGAAATATTATCTTCAAATATTTTGCTATGGTTTGATTTTCTGAGGTTCAATTGCACTTTTAACATGTTATTGGCTATATCATGCAGACGAAATAGGAGTTAAAAGCCTTTCCCAAAGGACATACCAATGTATCCAACATGGGCCGGCCTGAGCAGATATTGAATCCATGATCCTTGAATTACAGATCATGTGCTTTACCATCTGAGCTACTATGGTTCTCCTTATTCAAATATCCACTCTGCATACTCATGATTTTTTAAAAATCAAATGGAGCCAATATCTACAAGTTCATCTATTTGATCCAATGGAACCTAACTTCTCTAGTAACAATTAATTTGTGACATGAGATTTATAGTAGCTTAAAAAGTGTGGATGTGTGTATTAGGGTTAAATGTCACATCAGCACAATACTGGCTACATGGTTCCAATTAAAAGTTAAGTTTTAAAAATTAAAAATATAAAGAACTGACACAAATAAAACTTCAAAGATAAATGCTTCCCAATAGCTATAAACATCCAGTAGTGCAAAAGAAAAGAGAAAATGTAAGCTTATGAAGTACTTTATTCAGGTTTAACATAATCATTTTAAATCAAAGGCACCAATTTAACAACTCTGAGAATATGCTCTCTGTTTATGAGGTGACAAAAACTGGACAACGTGGAGTAAACCACTGTCTTTGGATGGGTAAAGACTTACCCTTACATACTTCAAAACAATCCTTCAAACCAAAAACCTGAGGAGTGCAAAGCAAGTGCATTATCACCACACTATCCAATTCAGTATTTACATTAGTGTATATAATGAGTTTAACAAAATTTCAGACCTTCCAAAAATACAAACCCTGTACATAATTTCTTCTGGGGTTAATACTTTTCCATCTTCATCAAGCCTGAAAATTTGCAATTAACCAATTAGTGATAGAATATACAAAATTTAGTACAAATCTGAAACTCAATGTGGATCTGAAATATACATCTTGAAACATTTAGATGATATGGATATGAACTAAATTTTCAAAACTTCATGCAACTTATTTCCCAAAAGTTTTCCTTTTACTCTAGCAAATGGACACAGAAATCAGCAAGACCAGGGTCTATCCTATTTGTTCTACTCATAATTTCCAACTAACATGTTAGACCCGGTTCTTCTTAAAAATTATCAGTGACTTTGTCAAGATATTCAGAGAAAACATTGAGGGGGAATTCCTGCCCGGACATTTTTATAAGGGGATATTTTCATTTCTTTTATTGGGAAGGGCAGGAATGGAAGGGCAGGGGTTGTTATTATACATGAACAGCATCTATGAACAGACCCCATACAAAATGTTCCAATACATCTACGTGTGATAAAGAATTTGGAATTAACTCATTAACCCTTGGCACCATGTTTGTGCATCAGGAAGTAGTACCCTACTTCCGAGCTCTGTAGCGTCAAGACAGACCAGTCTGAACTGCACAAAGATGGGCAAACCTTTCAAAAAATAGGATAGGTTGGGGATTTGGAGTAAAAAGTGGCCAGGACACAGAAAAAAAAGCTCCAACTTTTACCTTTCTGCACATGCTCGAGCAAAATAGCCAAAGAAAAACAACATTTCTAACACAACTAGGCATCAGGTTAAACAAAAATCTCTTGCAAGCAGATTTATTTTGATGTATTCAGAAGCAGCCCCCAAACTGTGTTTCCTGATTGCCAATCAGGTGAAAATTACATAAATCTCCAGGGGTTAACAAGTTAATAAAGAGAAAACTCAACAGTTAAATAACTTTATCATCAGCACAGCAGATTCAACAGAAGAGACATTAGTATAACTGCATGTTAATTGTTTCAGATCCGCACAAAGTACTGTTGGTAAAATCCTTTCAATTGATAATCATTGAAAGCATCCCACAGCTCAACTGTAAAACATCACTTAGCAGCTTCCTGATTCTGGTGACTGATCTTGATGTTAAGCAATTCTATCAGATTAAACTATGCAAGAATAGAGGCTACAGTTTTCATTATGCTTATGGCAAATCAATGCTCATTTTTATTGGAGCGGGGAGGGGAATAATTAAATTTTGCAGGAATTCATGCTATCATGCATCCTGGAGAAAACACTGATAATGAAGCAACATATCTGAGTGTATGCTGATCTCAGGTTACACAGGCATTTATTTCTATACAGACAGAGTTTTACATCCAATTACAAATATTTAGCAAAGTATAACTTTTAGTATCAAAATACTTATCAAAATTTTAGAGCAGTTGTTTATCATGTTGTACTGAATTTCTCATAAAACATTTTATCTGGATCTTCAACTGAAAAGAAATGCCATTTATTCAGGATATAAAGTATTTTCATTCTTATGTTAATTCTCAACTATTCTCTCGTATTGCAAAATGCCAAGTTTGAGTTACTGAGAATAAAGAATAATATATATACCTAAATGTTTTGCACAGAACCAGTCTGGAGTAGACTGACTGAAAATCTTTCTCAACTTCCCTTGTTGCCGCCTGAAAGAAGAAAAAAGTATAGAAGAGTCATCTGGTAATGACACATCCCTCTGGTGCCCCTCTAATGTAAAGACTCCTACTAAAACCACTCTGTGGAGCGAGCATATCCCTTTGTTGCTCCCATAATGTACAGACGCCTATTAAAAGCACTCTGTGGAGTAAGCATATCCCTTTGTTGCTCCCATAATGTAAAGACTCCTACTAAAAGCACTCTGTGGAGTAAGCATATCCCTTTGTTGCTCCCATAATGTAAAGACTCCTATTAAAAGCACTCTGTGGAGTGAGCATATCCCTTTGCTGCTCCCATAATGTAAAGACTCCTACTAAAAGTACTCTGTGTGATCAGCACTCTCAAATTTTATATTACTTATCTTAATACACAATGATTCAGCACTCTCAATTGATATACTACTTACACTACACTTAGCTTCCATTGTAACATAAAAAATATTGAATGCAGAAAATTCAAAGAATCAAAAGGCACCCTGCTTCATGTGTGAAGTTTGGTTGAAATGCCTTTAATGGTCTGACACTTATGTTCCAGAAATGAAAATTTTGACCATGAGACAGCAAAGTGCTGATAGTGATAACTATACACCCAACCCAATATTATATACCATATTGATAATAATATTTCCTCCAATGCTGTGAATCCATCTACCTGAATATCATCATACAAACAATACCTACCTGATCACAAAGAAGGTACTGATTCAGATGCTAAAATTTGGCCTCAGAAGTGATAAATAACGGAAATCTTTCTGAAGCTATTCGAGAATTTCCTTATTTTATATATGTTGGAAAATCTCTAGAAAATGAAGACAATTAAAATCTCTTAACAGCAAAATCTCTGTCAAATGAAGAAAATAATCTCCCAAAATGCTGCTCCAAAAATATTGTGCATATGATTATTTGTGATTTGCTAAAATAATTATTTTGCCGACACCTGAATTCATGGATGGAACATAACTAGTTTTGATTAGTTAATACTTATTATTATGGTGTTGTTTTTGCTTTTCCTGCTGCTAGTCTGCAGTCCAGGGTAAATTCAATCCTCAAATAATTAACTAGAAACCTATAACAAACAAAAGTCTCTCGAAGGTACTGATGCTCTACAATCCAAAAAGTATATCCAGAAAATCAAGACAAGACCATTTTTCCTTATAACTGCTGATTGCTGAAACCATCGATTATAACCTTGAGTGATAAGATGTTCAAATCAGCCAACACTGCAGCCACATTTGATGCAAGATTGGCACCATTTTCATTCAGGACAAACTTAGATATCTTTCAGAAAATTGTTCTTCTTCAACTTGGACTGAGACTGAAAGGAAATCTGAGCAGGGAGGAAGGAAGGAATTTGGTGATAATAACAGGTAAGTATTACATTATTAAAATTAGTTGTACTCTCCAAAATTACATTTTAATAGCAGTAATATGTGTCATTATTACAATGTTGACTTTTCCGGCCATGACTGTTTAAGTAAACATAGCATCTGTTGTCAGTAGGGTGCCATACTACAGAGGATGGCATGACAACTTGCTGGACTGTATAAACTTGGTCAAATGCAAGCATGCCTTTGCGCTGGTTTAACACTGAATGAAGGTATAATGAAGAGAAAGTGCAATGAGCTGGCAAGAATGCAGCTTTTATCACATCATCCAGAGAACACTGATTAAAAGACAAAAGATGCAGCAACTGCCCTTACCATATCAATTTTAATTCACATGAAGAAATGATCTCTCCCTGTAAGCTCTTTTGATTGAATAATCCACCTAGATATGGCGGATGCCAAAATATAAAATATTGTGAGAAAGAGATGATTTAAATCTTTTGATTCAGCCAGACAGAAATGTAAGGCTCTGACTAGGCAAAAGATTTAGTCTTAATAATTACTAGTGCTAATTCAATTGAGACAAGAGATTTCAACCGGTTCAGGGACAACCAGTTGCTGCAATTGGTCAGAAAGCTTGGTTAGCAAAGAAGGGAGACTGAATCATTGGTACCAAAGAACCACAGGCAATCCTTCTCTTCAGATAAGTCATGAATCTCACTCCTCCTTGGAAAGAAGACCTTCCTTATGGCAAGGTTGTCAAAGGAAACCGCACTCAAAATTTCATAAAGTTGTTTAGAGCAAACAACACAGCAAAGGTTCTGCCTAGGCAGTAAGGAGCAAGAGACTGGTCTTTGAAGTTCGATAAAAAAAAGGTCACTGGTCTGACCCTATGGTGGATCCCATAAAGCACTTACTAAGGAGGGGTAAATCAGGATAAGCCATGATAGTCCTGACTTTGCGAAGAACCTGAGGAGTATTCTGAAAGGTGCAAAAGCGTTGGCATACAGTTGATCCCACTTCAGACTTAAAGCATCCACTGCCTATGTACTCTGCTCTGGAACTGGCAATGCATAAAATCACTACTTGGTATTCACAAAGAAGACTACCACTGTCCTGCCCCAATGCTGAGAAAGTCTCATTGCCACCAAATAATGCAGAGACCATTCTGTGAGGACTACCATCAATGTTGGTAAAAGCTGTTCACTGGGGTATTTCTCTTTCCTGGAATATTGTGGACTCGAAGAGTTATTCTCTCTTAGGTTGTCCATCTGAGAAGTTTCCAGTTTTCCAAGCACAAATGGGCATGAGTGCCTCCTTGATGTCTGAGGCATACCACAACCATAGCATACATGGTGTTTATGAGGCTGACACAACCATCCTGTGCAAAGAAACAGCCCACATTTCTTGCCTCCCAAGACCACAAGCCTTGAAGGACAAGCCCCTCTGGCTTTATGTCAGTGCCCAAGCCCAAATCTAAGGCAACAGTATACAGCAAAGAGAAAGTTCAGGGGCCTGTATCGTAAAGATGGCCAGAAACCTGTCCTGATTTAGCTGACAAAACTGGGATCCCAATGGAATACAAGCTAAATGGTGGTCCATGTGAGGTCTCCAGTTTGCTTGAGGCAGAATCTGGAGACCTCAAATGAAGTCTTCCTAGGGGAACTAGATACATTGCTGTAGTCAGGGCCCCTGTGTGTGTGTGTGTGTGTGTGTGTGAGGGGGGGAGGGATACAGGCAAACAGATAATGAAGTCTTCTCTAACACTTGTTTTGGGGACAATACTGGCATGTCTGTCTGGGAAACATGAACTGTCCCCTGATTTTTGAGGAAATTTATCCCCAGGTAAGCAAAATGCTATGGAGGAGTCGGATCTTACTTCGTCATTGTCTCCCAACGGAGTGACAGGTCTCTTAGTAAGGCACATCTTAAATACTGGATGATGAGAACCCCTCACAATCTAAGTTAGCTGCTACTACTCCCATCACCTTGTTCAAGGTTCTGAAAGCATAGGACAGGCTGCATGGAAGAACCAAAATTTAAAAACCTCTCTGCCCAAATAAAACCATGCAACTTCCAGAGGGATTGGAAGATGATGTGTAGACAAGCATCCTGGAAGTTTATGCAGCCACCCATAACAGCTTCATGCTGTATTCCAACAATACCTTTTAGATGTCTGCCATGGAATCTCTACAGTGGTGAAGTTCTGCTGAAAGATCCACTGACACTCAGTTTGAGTGCCTCATTGTCCTGGCAACAGTCTCAGAAACTTTCCATAAGGTAACTTCTGACTGCTGAGACTCCAGCAGCAGTGAAGAAGGCTGCCACAATGAGACTGACATGTGAAATAATGGGAACTAGGGGTTGAGCCTACCTCCACAACTTCAAGCAACTTAATGGGGATGTGGGTCCAGGTCCCCATTGATGTCCACAAAAAGTACACTCCTGAATCTAGGGAGAGAAGTTTGAGTGGCCAGGCATGTGAATGGACTTTGTAGCTGGCCTTGGGATGACTTCTATGCTCTGCCCTTCACCACATCTGAGTGGGGATACAGCATAAGATCTGACTTATCTTGAGCCCCTGAACATCTCTCCAAACTGGAGAGGATCCAGGTGTCTGCAGACCCAGAAAATTTTAGACACTGATCTGAGAGAAGGCTGTGTCAATACTTCTTTATCTTTTGTCACCTGATCAGTACGGATGGACAGAGATGGAGACATTAGAGCATGAAAAATAACTGACACAACTGGAGCCCTATCCAAGGAAGTTTACTAGCCCGGCAAACAAGACCCGATTGGGTTAGACACAGGTACAAATAAATGAACAAAAATGCACAGACTCAGGAGAAAATGTCCAGCGCAAAGGATATGTTTGATGGAAAATATCCTGAAAACACTAGAAACAGCACAAACTTCAAGCCGCCCATTATACAGTCAATACAGCAGAGAATCCAAGGAAAAGATGATGGAAGTAATGAATGTATCAGACTGGGTTTATGTTTTATATTTTTGTTGTGGACTAGACCTCCAATTTCTAACTGGAGGAGGGAATTCATCTTGGACTGTAGGCTAGCCCCAGAAAAAGCAAAAGCAATGTTATAGTAACAGGTAATGTATTACTGCTATAACAAGTCAGTTCTCCAATGGCTGGTTCCTTTCTGTAGGGTCCTTAAATTCCTAGTCAGCAGTAACCATGAAATTCATGAAACCCCAAATATGAAAGTGTGATATAGTACACTCCCTGCATTTGATATCAAAATTCTTTGTGCACAGAATTGTATTGTACAGCTTACAGGAAATATCTGGATCTAACCTTCATAAACATACCTTATCCAAAGACTTACTACCAGAAAGGTGTGGGATCAGATCCCACAACTGTATTCAATGTAAGTTTGCCACTGTGGTGTGTCCCTGGGCTAGACACTTTATTCCAACTGCTTTAGTACTAAATAACCTTTATTTGTTGCAGTACTTTAACACACAAACCAAAGAGCCATTACTGACACTCTAGATGCTTGATCTAAAGACACCCTGATTCTCTACAAAAGTGATGGAATAATCAGCACTAATTTGCTGATAAAAAACCTTTGCACTACGGTTAGGAGGAGATGATTTTAAACCTCAGTACTAACAAATTTACTTGTATGGAGTGTGGTTCGATATAAATCAAACAAAAGCTGCCATTCTTCAACAGTCATAAAGAAACAAAATTACCACACAACTACCAAAATACACAATGACACGTTTTCTGCTATTTCTATTTATCTGACTGATGTATATTAACAAGATTATATATTTAATGCATCTCACCTGTCAAGCAATCAACAAGTTTTTAATTTCTATGCCTGGATTTGAGTAATGGATAAATATGTCCTCTACTGTAACATAATTCCATATGAATTACATATGAATATTAAATATAATGTTACATGTAGTCTCGTACAAAAGTAACAAAAGAAAAGAGTGAAGCCAACAAGCTTTGTATATTTTAACAAAATGTATTTATTTCCCTAGAAAACAATGTAAAAATTGGAAATATGACTTACCATTTGTGAATATAATCCAAAATTTAATCCTAGGATTGAAAAATATAAGTCCTATCACTAAACAGTTATAATTGAATCCAGGTTTGACTCTCGATGAAATTCCAATATGGAGGTGATGACGTCAGATGAGGTCATTGTACTTATGGCAACAGATCCTCGTTGAATCACAGTTTATGTTTCCGTTCAGAATTGCAGAATAAACATCCACTGAATATCTTTGTCCCAGAACTTTTTATAAAAAAGTACACTTGTTTAGTTTACTTGAGAATAAATTATTAAATCCCCAAAAACAGATGAACTTCAAAAAACAATCTGACATCAACAATAGAAACACCTTGTACCCTCAAGGTGTAAAGATACAACTGGATAAATTTAATATCAAGTGGCTGTTTTAAGCCTCGATTTTAGATCACATGGTGGCTCACTTGATGGATTATGTGACCACTAATTTGAACATCGCATTTAAAAAAATGATAATTTGCACACGCGCCTTAAAAGACTTAGCGAATCTTACTATAAGATTCAATAAAAAAAGTTGAATACAAATTAGAGCAACCATGCAAGCAAAAAATGATCTTGGCAATAGCTAATCGATTTATCTTGATGTTTACAAGATCTATGAACCAGGGTGAGCTAAAAATAGTGCTTAAGTCATACTTGTGCATTCTAAACAAACTGAATTTACTGGGAAAAATATCAAATCCCGTGAAAATAATCATTACAATAAAATATAATGAAACAAAAATAAAATAAAAACAATTTAAAACTAACACACAAGCAATTTAATTACATATTCGTAACAATAATTTACATGCCGATTATTCTTTTCAACTTAAACATTGCATTTTCTTGGAAAGTAGCTGTGAAAAAATATGTAAATTCTTGGAAAAACTCAACAGAAGAGCTCAATTATTATTCACATTTGTTATAATTAACTAGATCTCACCTCTTCAATGAAGAGCCATGGATGACAGGGTGCTCCAAGCAAGGAATGTTTCTTGAGACCATGCTCAAATATTGCTTTCAAACATGGACACAGCCTGTATAAAAATAATCACAAATATTTTATGTAACCTCAGAAATTTTGTGAATTTGCTAAATAACATTTTTACCTAAAAACAATTGTTCTAAACTATAAATACTTTCAGTACATCAAAGTCCCTATATTTGATCAAAATATTTTTGCTGATTGTTTCCTTGTCAATGTGACTTCAATTTCAATCATGGGGTACCACTTTTCATGGGTTCTGTGGCTGTTACAGACCACAGATTCAAAGATCTTATGAACATTGATCCATAAGTAAGGACAACTGGATTCCTTCCCCAATCCGCAAATATAAGAATCAGCAAAATGTAATTTCTTGTTTGCCCAATCATGAGAATTGATAAGAATATTTCATTTGCATTCACATTAAATTCATGAAAATTTTATAATTGCTGAAACTGCCCTTTACAGTATTTGCTTGAAGAATTAAAACTTTTAAAGAATTTGTAGTTTTAAGAATAATAATGATGTTTAATTCCATCTACAGTGAGACTGTAAGTCTTTGTATCCAATTTTAAATGAAAAATAAACCCAGACATTTTTTCATCAATTTGTTTTCCACTCCAATCCTTAGAAAGAACCATCCCTCCTCCTCCTCCAAAGGATTCCGGTCTACTACATTTTAAGAGCTGCAACCAAAATTTCCTGACTTTGGTATTACCAAAGTAAAGGCAAATTTTCCTCATTGCTTCATTTCGTGTCAGAGACTCACACAAACTTTCCTCTTTAAACATATCAAAACAAAGTTATTAATCATATTTATCTGATAATAAATCCATGCTTAATAGCTTGGCAACCCCCATTTTAATTAATTATAGCCAATATTATTGTTATCAAAGCTATGATATGCCCGCCATCAATTTTATACAGCTGGCCCCCTGGGATCATCCTGGGAGAATTGCTGTCATTAAAGTTGGCAACCAGCTTCCCTACACCATCCTCAAACAACTTTTTTACCTGAAAAATGGCGGATGTGTCAAAAAACTTATTTGAAATGGTTTAAAATGCTGAGCTTATTTTCTGTATGTTTTTGGACACTTTCTTTCTAAACACTGAGAAGTGTTTTCCCCAAATTTGTTTTCATGCCTTGTAATTTTCTGACATCATTTTAAAAAGAACTTAACTTAGGCACAAATGTTTTTGTACACATCTGTAGTTCTACAATGACAATCAAAACAGAATAAAGAGAAAAGTAACAGAATGACTTGCCCATCATCAGAAACGGTCATGACAAGTTATATGCATACATTTTATGCCACAAATCCATATTCAAACTGACAACTGAATTCCATTTCTTTTCACAATTTTGTTTAACATCTGTTTTCAAAAATGATTTTTAAAACTCTTTACACATTTCTAAATAGAAAGGGATAAATGGTCTGGCCAGCATAGTTATATCTATCAGAGTGAAGAACTCTATAAACCCACGTTCTTTTCAAAGCAAATACAAATTTATCAATATCTATCATCACCAAGAAACATTTTAGAATATCTATCATCACCAATCAACCTTTAGAATTAATTCATTTAATTCCCTGATAAAACTTCATGGTGAATTTGGTAATAAGATCACCTGATTAAGCTCTAAAATAATTAGAGTGTTCAAAATTTTTATTGTACCAATTGGTGTTAAGGACTGCTCTGCCCAACGTTTAAAGCAATTTATAATAATTTCTATTTTATTTTCAAATTTGTACCATTTTAATCCAAATCCACCAAAATCTTTATGCCCAATGATGATTAACAATCTGCTTAATACTTTTACTGTGAAAAACACTCAAACCCGCATCTAAGCACATACCATCATGTATACATAAGTCAGTTTCAGTGGAAAATGTTCACATGTACAATCTAGACCTTAAATGCAAACTTTAACCTATTGTCTACATGTTGATGTTGTTCTTGTGGGATTAATGCCGTTTTACAGCACACAATAGGTTATACATGGTGATCATGGTAACTGGTGAGGAAGAACCCAGGAAAACCCTGGTAAGAACCACCAACCCATGTGAAGCTACTGGTGAGTTTTCTCACAAATCCACACTGGCCAAGCTGAAGATTCAAACCCATGCAGACAGAGGTGGGATGGCAGTGATCAGTAAAGACTCCATCTACATGATAAAATCCTTAAATGTAAACTTTAATCTCAAACTCTGCAAACTTATCAAATACAAAATAAATCAGTAGAATTGGGTAAAATGGTATTATGTAAGTCAGGTGCATCCTACTGAACATATAGAACCAAAACTCAAATGTATCTTCCTTACTTTCAAGCAATAATTAAAACCCTAAACATAAACTTAAATCTGTTGTCATCAATGCCAATATTTTCATATATACTGCATAAATATCAGTAAGAGTGGGAAAAAAAAAACTGGCTAAAAACATAATGAATATGGTGAGGCTATTTAACATACATAAGCCAAATTTAAATGCACAATCCTTCCCTATGAGTATGAACGAAACCGTAACTCATTCAGCCCCGATCCCACCTATACTCAAGATCTGTTTTCAGCATTCAATGGCCGATCCCGACTATACTCATGGTTTGTTTACTGCATTCAATGGCCGATCCTGCCTATAGTCATCATGAATAGACGGCAGTAAAAATGTCTCTGATTTGTTACAGATTGTTTTTTCCAAGAATCTAATGATTTTAAAGGAATCAGAAATGAGTTTACCTTTCTTTTGTGTAAATATGAATGAATCATTAACCAAGGTTATGAATCAAGCACTTTTACTAAATGTATTTAATTGACAAAAAATAGCAAACAATGGCAGAGTTCTGATTGATATTTGATGATTGTGAGAGCAATTGTAAATAGTTTCTTGAATCTGATCTCAAAAATATTGAACAAGCAGAGGAAATATGTGTTTGACAGTTGAATATTTTATGAAAATTTACACACAGACATCGATGTTCCTGAGACAGAATCATCAATCTAAAACTGATGCACATACTTTTGTAAATACTGTATAAACAGCATGTGAAAGACTTGGACAAATAATACAAAAAATACATGACTGTGTTGACAAATTTATTCGGAACAATTGTGAAAATTTCATGGATATTTTTGGAAATTAGAAGAGAAATTAAGGTAACAATGAATGCATGTGCATTATGTTTAGAAACATTTCCCGCTAGTTTAAAACTCTGTGTGGCACAAGCAGCTACACACAGCCTGGTGATGCTGGGGCATAGCAGCAGTAATACTGATAACAGTGCTGGAGCTGAATGAATTACAATATTGAATTTAACCTGCTCTCAACACAGAGTAAACCCTGAATGCAAACTTCAATTGCAAACATCATCTGACAAACTGTCCAAAAAATATATTTACTATGGGTAAAAATATATAAAATAATGTATGACATAACAATCATGCCAACCTTCATGGTATTGTTTGTTGGTTTTGAGGCTCAAAAAAGTGTGCTTTGTAGTCCCAAGGAGGGTCTGTTTTTTTTTTCTTTCTTAAGACTTATTGGAAATTATATTTTTCTAAACATGACTGTGTTGGTAGGTTTGGGAGTCAAAAATTGTGTTTTCTGTGTGACACGTCATGATCCAATCCATAATGAAACCATAAACACTAACTTTAACCTGTGGTCTACGTTAGCAAATGCCGTCATTAGGGTTACTGCACAAGTTCTCCAGTACTTTGTACAGGTGAGCCAGAAGGAACATTTTTAACCAATAAAAATTCATGTTACAATTGAGAAATGTACTTACGTGCCCCTAACCAGATCAGTGATGGCCTCAGAGACTGTGTCATCCCCAGCTGATGAGTAATTTTTACTTCTCTCATCAAGCAGCTCTACAAACTTGGCTGGGAACCAGCCCCTCAAACCATTCAGTTCTCCCACCCAACAGTGTTCATCCTTTTGGGAGATTATCTGAATAAGACACAGGAATATAAATGTAGCACACAATACTTTTCTCAATCTTAATCTCACAGCATCTTTTATTGAAAGAATTGTTTCAAGGTTTCTCTAGTTTATTCATATCATGATGGGAGGTCAGCTTAATTCTGTCCCATAGACACAGGCCCCTAAGCCAGGATACTTCTGTATCAAAGTTGGTCAGCATCTTGCAATTAAGTTGCATAAACTTAGTTGAACTTTCAGTGGTGGTTTGGCATAATTGGCACCAATCTGAAAACCTTCTATGTCTGTCAAATTCAATTCAGCACTTTTGTCAAGATGTTGAAATGTTTCTCTGAGTTTAGCAATAATGTCATATCTGATAATGGAAATCTGAAAGGTCTTCATGCCAAGATGTTTTCAAAATTGGTCAAATTCTATCTTGCAGTTTTGAAGAAAAGTCACTGAAAGTTTTTTTTATTCATATTTACAGTAACAGTGGCCAAATTTGGATCAGCTTCATGCCATGATGCTTTCTGCTAAGATCTTTTTTAGAGAAGTTGTTTCGAAATGGGATTTTTTAAAAGTAAAAGTGGCCATATTTGATGGCATATCAGCACCAGTTATATAAATGGTGGCTTGCCGCCACATCTAATGAAATTCACAGACCCGAGGCACAGAAATATCTGCTCAATACACCAAGGTGTAGTGTTATCACATCGGATCCTTGGCTAGCAAAGATGGGTTTGACTTTGTCTACTGAATGTACATGTGGGTGACAATATCTACAGCAAATTACATTATTTGACACATACTGATAAATGTACAGGCACATTAGAGGCTCTCTGCAATAGGGATACAAGTACAAAGGATAATTTGTCTTGATTTGTTTGGCTTAAATGGCACTTTAACACCTTATTGGCTGTATCATGCCAAGGAAATGGAAGCTAAGTGCTTTTCCCAAGGACACTATGGAAGCTGACCCCAACTGGCACGTATCAAACCTGTGACCCTTGGATTACTAAACTAAGTCTCTACCAACACAGCTCCCACAAAGGATACACATCATGACAGACAGCCTTAGTCGGATACCATAATGCTACAACAAATTTAATCTCTATGAAAAGAACACATGTTTACAGAGGACAATATTTTTGTGGTTTCCTGCAGAGTTCTGGGCATACACAAGACTGGTTTCATGGTATGTAAGAATATCTAGATATTATTGGCAGTTACTATCAAACTATATCCCATTTACTGACCACACCACTCAAATTGTGCTGCAATAGTAAAATCACAAACAGCATCCTTATACACTGTATAAGACTGCATATCAGCTCCATTCGCAAGTATCTTTCAGTTGATGCCACTAAAACACTTGTGTGTTCCTTAGTACTTTCAAGACTGGACTATTGTAACTCAATTATGTCTGGTTCGTCTCAATATCTACTCCAGAAACTTCAAAATGTTCAAAACACAGCTTCTCGGATCATCCTTAGAGTACCACGATCAGAGCACGCCTGTCCCCTGCTCTGTACCCAACACTGGCTATCCATACGATCCAGAATTAAACACAAAATTTGTTCTCTGTGCTAGGTTTCACTGACGGGCTCCAGTCCAACATACCTATCTGACCTCACCCATGTGTACACACCTGCAAGATACTTACGCTCCTCTTCTGACACTCGTATTGTCATTATTCCCACTATGAAAATGAAATCATATGGACAACGTTCTTTTGTATACCAGGGCCCAGCAACGTGGAACGAATTGCCCACTGCACTTAGACACAAAGACACTGTGATCTCATTCAAGAGCGCTCTTTAAACTCACCTATTTCAACTGCAAGAACAGACTTAAAGACCTAATAATGTATCCTTACCTTAAATATTTACAGCATGTTTTCTGTTTCTAATTTGGTGGTGTTTGTTTTTATTTTTGTAATCATATCATTATATATGTTTTTTAAGTGTTGTCAAATGTTGTAAAGCGCTCAGAGCTTCTAAAGATTAGGCGCTATACAAAGTCCTCATTATTATTATTATTATTATCCCCTAAATCTCATCCAGCGTATAGTAATGACATTAAAACGTCTATCAACATCTTCATAAACTGTACAAGACGTTTTTACCCTAAATCTAATCCAGTTTACACCTGCATATACTGTATAATACTGCTGTACTCTAAATCTAATCCAGCTTACATCCACATATACTGTACAATACTGCTGTATTCTAAATATAATCCAGCTAACATCCTCATATACTGTACTTGACTGGTATACCCTAAATCTAATTATATTTACAATCATGACATTAAAACCACTATCAACATCCTCATATACTGTACATGACTCTACCCTCAATATAATCCACCTTAAATCCTTATATATCATAAATCTAATCAAGTTTACAGTAATGACATCATTCTTCCTGAAGCCCAGTTCATCATCATCATGCCTCTCAAAGTCTAGCAAAGCCTTAGCCCTCCGCTGCCTGTTTCTGGCAACATTCACATAGTTCTCTAAGTCTTTTGCATGACTGTCCATTGAATAGTCTGCCTGTAGTATCTGTCAAATATAAAGGATATAACATGGCTGATGATGATACAATGAAATAATCACCAACATAAAAAAATTGACATAATGATCAAAGTTCTGTATCAGTGTATCTGATAAAAGAAAGATATGCAATAATAAGCAAATTACAGGAAAAATAAAGTAGAAAACGTATTTTGCAACATTAAATGTACATAATAGTTAACCCCCCCCCCTTTATTTATTGTAACCTTACCCATAATGATATTTTGTCCCTGATAACATCAATACAACTTTGACAGGTTTCAGAATTTGAATGTAATACATAGGTGTACAACACAACTGTAGGTAACTGCATCATACTGTTACATCACAGTAATTGCAATGCAATAATGTTAGCAGACCATTACAGAAATACAAGTCTATGCATGTTTTAGAAAGATTCACTGAGAAAATTCCTTGTTTCATTGTGTGATAAATATAATCTAACATTTCAAATTAAATTAATGAAACTCATTCAATGATTTTAATCAGACATAAAATGACTGAAACCATTCAGTTTGTTTCATGAACTTAGCTGAAATAAGCAAGCACAAGGATCCTCTATTTACTACCAACCTTTTTGTTATTATCTAAAGAGATCTACTCCAAACTGCAATACTGTAACATGTTTTGTTTACCACTGTTACTAAATGATTCAAAGCAAAGAAACATCATATTACTGTCCGTGTCAGGAAACAAATATATAATGACCAAATTTACTATTATGAACATTTATTCCCATCGTTATATGGATGGAAAATGATATTACAATAATAAGAATGCTGTTATAATGAGATCTGACTGCATATAAAAAATCAATCGGAAGATGAGTTTTAAAGTTTCATCCCAAAGTTTTGATATTTTTGTCCATATGGTTTTAGGCCTAGTTAATAAGATGATTCATACAGTAAAGCTTTTTATAATAAACAGCCATACTTGATTTGGGTTCTTTAGGAAGAAAATGAAATTGCAAAGATGGGTCTGTGGATCCTTCCCCAGTGCTGTCTCAAGGGGCCATGCCCCTGATCAGGGGGTCCAGTGGGCTAAATGCCCTCAGCAAAAATGCTTTTTACACTCTGACAGCATATAGAACTGCTCCTGGTGGACCTAATTATCATATCATGCACAGTTGTTACTTTATTGCCACCAAAATAAATCACTTGCAAAATAACAAAATTACAGAACTTTGAACAATACTAGAAGAATTTCACAGTCTTCTATCTCACATTTACTTGTTCTCCAATAATATTAGTGCTTAAGTTATTACATGTACAGATCTGTGTTCATACAATAATTCAGCCACAATAATTTGTTAATTTTTGCAGCATATTACATGGACATCACAACTTTCTCTCATAACAAAACCAACTGGGTTTTTTTTCTTTCATAGAAAAAGTATATATATATATATATAGAGAGAGACAGATATATATATATATATATATATATATATATATATATATATATATATATATGCACACATATTAACTATATAACAAAAAACCACATCAGGTGACTTGACTTTTCTGCCTCTGGACACAACATGTTGATATTGTTGTGCTAGTCTTGCTTTTTTTCTGCAGTCTTGTCAAAGATTTCTTTTGCTTTATTTTGTGGGCTCAATGTTCAATCTTTTTGTCTTTTCAATCAAAACATGGTTTTTTTTTCTTTTATCCTTGTCTGTTCTATATGCAGTTCACATATTCTAACACAGGGTTACATCAGCACCCACATGTAAGAAATCTTTCTGATACTAGAAAAAACAGACCATAATTTATGAAACACATATTCTGCAAGTCATATTTGCTGGACGTGAGTTTTATTTCTGACTGAAATTAAATGCACAAATCAGACTTTAGAGCTGCTGTGGTATCATTTATTTTTGTTGTGCTCAAATTTGGTGGTTCTGTAAAAATAAGACATTTTTGTTGGTACATAAATTCATGGTTTTGCCTGTTAATTTCACAGCTTAAACTCTAAAAATACCCAAAATAAAAGTATTAAAGAATAAAACCATGCTGATGCAAAGTGATCACTTAAACAATACTACCATATACATTATCACAAATCAAAGACCTGAAAAGTTCAATATTTTCAGTGTTTTTGTCTATGTGAATAACATCAGTGGAAGCAGATACAGCTAACAATACTAAGGGATGTTCCATTTAAACATACATGGTACCCAGGGAAAGTGTTTTTTTTTTAAATATATGCTTGGGTACTTTGATTTCACATAGTTCATATTAAAATGAGAAAACAACTAACTTGCATCAATGGGTGAGTACCCTAAATTAAAAGTGCCTTTCCCGGGTCCCAAGTATGTTTTGCTCGAACAGCCCTAAACCAATACTACCACTTCTATGAGCACAAATAAAACACCTGTGCTATCATCTGAGTGCTGGACATCAAAGGAAGCCAACAACTCCAAAGTGTAATCACTCCTCTGTTTGCACCTGCCATGTGAACAGACCAACATCAACCGCTAGACTTGACAATAAGTCAAGAGTAAAAAGAACAAAATAAAATCACACTTCCACAACTGGTATGCTAGACAGGTCATGGAGGCAATCACATGAAAGGATGATGTTGCAGGTGATAATCAGTGCACTCAATTAGAAAACCTTGCCACCTCATTATTCAAGCCAATTCATGCTGAATGGATAATTGAAGTTCATGCGACAATGAGTGAATGATCAGACCTAATTATCTGTAATTAGTGTATATACACAGTATCTTATTAATAATAGTGCCTCAGCAAAATTTCCAGTATTTTACAAACATGTTTTTCTTTTGGATTGAAAATGCCTGAATAATAAGGATTGTGCTTTCAGAATGATTTAATTTTTCATCAACAGTTGTACTTAAATGAAGGATCAACTCAAATAGGTACCATATATACTTATTTATAAGTAACTTCTTTTACCGAAAATTTCATTAATGCAGAGTAGGAGCAATCTTATATGCATGCATAAAAAAATTTTGGTAAATTCACGGGTAATGTTGGAAACTCGAGACGTTCAAAGTACACAAAAATACTGTCAATTCAAATATTTTAACATTTTCATGCCACTATTCCCATTCAGAAATGCACATATGGCAGGGATGCACAACCCCCAGCCCTGCGGGCCAGATCTGACCCACAAACATGTTCTGTCCGGCCCTCAGGGCAAATTAAAACAACACAGAAATCTGGCCCATGAACAATAATTATATCAAAGAAATTAGTGTTTGCGGCCCTCGAGTGGTCTTAGAAAATGCAATCTGGCCCTTGGCTGAAAAAGGTTGTGCACCCCTGATATATGGTATGCACTGTGTTTTCTTCCATTTCATGCAAGTGAAGTGTTGATCAATTTTGTTTACTGTGTGTGTTTATTAGCAGGTATATTGCTTCCATTTTGTGCAAGTCCTAAAAACTTGTATTAATATTTATAATTTGCTATATAAACAGTGAAATAAAGGTTTTGATTTAATCTGCATTTTCTTTTTCCATAAGTTAGATTTTTTTCCCCCAAGTCATATTTCCTAAGTTTTCTGCCAGTGCATGTGGCCTAATAAGCCCTGGCTTGTAAATGCAGCACTCACTTTGTTTTCAAATTGACAATCCTTTCATCAAGCCACAACTTTAATACATCTACTTGTTCAGTGCAACATAGAATTCTACAATTTCTGAACAGTTTGACCTTAATCCATAAGTTTGTAAAGGCAGCTCCATCTTTGTTTTCCCTGGTGACATTCATTGCTAAGTAACAGCATGGTTATTTGAACTCCCTGTGATCTTGATGCACAACTGATGTGTTTAGCTGCAGCCTTTAATAGAGTGTAAAGACTGTATCAAAGTGTTACTTACTGAGCCCAAGCTCAATCACTACATAAGCACCTGCATATGAGAGTGAAGCCAAGGAAATGGAGTTAGATGAAATTTAAGATGATGAGAAGACAATTTGCAATGACTAGACAATGATGGGGGATTTCAGAACTTTATCAGACAATGAGGATGACTTCTTGGACTTTGTTCCGGATGACATTAGATGTTGACACTTATAGGATACTGTGAATCACAAAGATGTCGACTTAACATTAATCATTTATTTGTAAGACATGTGGAATTAACACATTATAGGATATTGTGAATTGGATCATTCTGAGCTAATTTTTTTTATACCAAAATGTTATCTATAATTTAATACATGGATTTATCATATAAATAGATTTTAAACAGCAAGCATTATTGATTTTATTGGATTTAATAAAAACAAATTGTAAGTTGCCAATTGATTTGTGACATATTCCACACAATAATATAACTGTATTTTACACTAGTATTTTCTTTATTTTTCTATTTATTTACTTTGGCTTGTTTATTTTTCCAAATTGCAAATCTGAGTCACTGACATCAAATCACCCCTTAATACAGATCTGACTTTCAAAATACACCCCGACTTACCCAACTTATATAAAGGTCAAAGAGAAGTTTTTTAGAAGCCTGAAAATGGGGAGGGATCAACTTATAGTTGAGTTGACTTATAACTGAATAAACAAAGTATTAAATTTATTTTTCACATAATTGTATTTTTTTTATTATTTTTCATTCATTTTCAGTATTACTTGTAACTGAATATACATTTCTCTCTATCCTTACTTATCTTAACATATTGATTAAAGGCAGAGAGTGGAAATTACAGCTACTGGATACCTTATTGATATGTGTGAACTGAAACAATATAAAATGCATTATAATTCTTTTTTCAAGGGGTTTCAAATGAAACAAATGCATATAAAAGCTAATACTTTTTAACAGATTCTAGGACTGATGTTGATTTATCAAAACCCAGTAGCTTTATTAATCTCTAGAACAGGAGTCTCAAACAGGTGGAATGCCAAGCCGTATCCTGTGGCCAACAAAATGATTGGCGTCACAAGGTGTCATGACAGATAACAAAGGTGGTGCAGCCCTTGGGCCTGCTCCAGAAACTAAACACAGTAAGAAAATGGATGCTGTGGTTTTCTGATCATCATACATGGCTAATTTTTCACTGAATCTTTAAATTCATGGTTTGAGGCAACAATGAAAACCATGAAAATTGGTCCCCCATGAAAATTTCTTATACTAAATGAACTGTTTCAAGTTTTTCTCATTAAATATGCATCAAGTTGGTAATTGTATCACTAACATCCCCAGTCTGATATTGCATGATACATTACATAGCACAATATCACCTTGTGGACCCCAACCATCATGTTACACCTGGGTGTTGCTGTTATGTACTTGTAACATGTTTAAATCTTGGAATAAGTTACTTTCAATTTTCAAATCACTTATATGTTCCAATATTAGAAAAAATAATAATTAAATACTAAATACTTCTATAACACAATGTCTGAACATTAGATACTTACAACTTTGTTATTCTTTGGATCCAAGGATTGAAAATGACGTGCAATCTGTAGTATGGCTTCCCGAAGGTCCACCAGTAATTCTGTCTGTCTGATGTTTTTAGCTTTACCAAAGTCATCTTCTTCCTGCTCTCCCCACAACAGTATATTGACTAGAGATCGAGACCGCCTCAGGTGTCTTTTGTTAAGTTGCTGAACCAAAAGAAATGGACCTAATGATAACTGATACCTTTTAATGCAGGAATCAGGCTTTTATTTTCCTGATGGCAATTGAACATTGACAATGCAACTGTTTTCCGCTTTTGCAAACAAAAGTAAAGAAAACCTCAAGTGGAACTAAAAACAGTGTACAAATTGGTAGCCAATGAAATACATCAATCTTTTGCATTCTGCCCAATCAATGAGCAGCATTCATATCTAGACATCAAGACTGCACCAAATTCAGACAAGAGAATATCCATTATAAACAGAAGGCAATTTACCTGATCAACTAATGAAGAAACAGAATGGCTTCCATTTTGAAAGGAATAAATACTGCATAGAAGCTACTTCTTTATAAGTTTGCAAAAATAAATTGTCAATTTTAAGATGTATAAAATGTTCAAATTACATCCCTGTCCTTTATCAAACGATGCTCGTCTTGCCATTTAATAAAACAATTATTGTCTTTGTCAGGTTGACATAAAGCTTTACAGATGAAACCAAAATAACATTTACAGCTGCTTTTGGTCTCAGTGGATATCACCAGGTTCAGGTCCATCAAAATATATGTAAAAACCTCAGCAAGAAATTTTTAAATACCTCACCAACACACAATTTAAAAAAAAAAATGTAAATGGAAACAATTTGTGTTGGAGTTAAAAGACCACACTGTTTCTCAAAATCACTCCCATACTACCTGCTTTGGTAGATTTTTGGCTGACTCTGGGTTTACAATGGTCCCTTGATCTGCCATGAGGTATGCTAAATGCTTGCGGCGATGTGTGTCTATCACAACAGTGGTCAGTGATCCAGCTACACGAAATGAAATCTGAAATTCAAGTTAAACAATGATTAGGATATCCCATAATTCAATTTACCAACTTTATCAAATTCACACTAGAATTATATTTTTGCACAAAGGAAATTGTGTTTTGAAAATAAAGTCAGAAAAATGGGCATTCTGGTGATCAACTGTCTCTAGATGATTACATGGAATTTTTAAAATCCAAATTAAATAAATGTGTATAATTATTTTTTTTAAAACCCAACCTTGGCTAGGAAATTTGTACAGCTAAAAACCACATTAGAAGGATGAGAAATCAGGGGCCACAACTCCTGTAAATAATATTGTGGAATTCTGAATCTCAAAATCATTTGAGGTCTCATCAATATAAAGCACTCCAAACTGTGGGAGATCCCGCAATCCTGGTACAGGACCGCTGTAGCAGTTGATACCCCTTATTTTCCATCTTACTTAGGCTTCTGCAGCAATACTTTACCAACGATTATGGAACTTGTGTAAATTATGTCATATTGGAAATATAGCTCATTCAAAATCTCATCAATATAAAGTTGAATGCCAAGACTGGTTGAAATCCAACAAACCAAAGTCAGGAGAACAGGTAATTGGGTGCAGAATTTCTATAAATGATGTCATGGGATGCTTGGTATCAAACTCAGTGCTGGTCTATAGTGTTATACCAAATTTCACTGAAATCCAAAAAATCCTCGACAAAGTTAGCTGCAGAATCTAAAGTTTGGAAGTGAAACAATTTGCAGCCACAAATCTTCTAAAAGAAGGCTGAAATTTCTTTCGTGTTCTCATCAGTATAATGCTGCATACCAAATTTAATTAAAGTCAAAAGCAAAGTGTTAGTAGGAAACCAAATTAGTGACTTTGTCAAGCAGGGGTCTAAAAAGCCCATTCTGCAATGGAGTTATCTGTCCACCTAATGGACAACATAATCCATTACTTCTAGGTATATTGTTTTAATTATAATTGTTGGATGTGTTTGGAGGTAATCAATTCTTGTTTTACAACAGAAACCCAAACCAAAATGTTTTACACCAGCTCAGGTGAGAAGTGAATTTTGTCAGGTGGCAATATCCCAATTTGTTGTGCAACATGAATCCAACTGTTTTAAAATCTGGGTCTGTGAAGTTTTCAATTGGACTCATAAGGGAGTATAAACAGAACATACTTTTAATTGCTCTCTCTCAACACTGTAAAAAAGACAGCATTCTATTTTTAGTCTATAATTTATACATCTAAATCTACATAGATATAAACTAAATGCTTGCAGAAATAAAAAAATGTCTTTTTACTTCCAAATACACCAGAAGTAAATACCAGCGAAACATCTAGTGATGATTAGGGACAGATAACTAAGAAATCACAAAATCTGGAATGGACCCATTAAATGTGAATCTTTTATGGAAGGTTGCTTTCTTATATATCAATACACCTTGTCCGTATGTTTTTGGAAGAAATTAAAGGAACTAACGCAGATCAAGCTGAAAGAGTTGTCTTTCTTTGTGTCTCTCTCCAGCTTGAAAACCCCAAGTGGCAGAGTGGTCTAAAGTGCTCACCATTACGGATCACTGCCATCTCACCTCTGTCTGCATGGGTTTGAGTCTCAGGTTCGGCCAATGTGGGTATGTGAGAAAGATTGCCAGTAGCTTCTCATGGGTCACTGGTTCTTTCCAGGGTTTTCCCGTGTTCTTCCTCCACCATTAATACTGGCCTCCAT
The DNA here is from genome assembly GCA_016617855.1 of Megalonaias nervosa. Lineage (NCBI taxonomy): Eukaryota > Metazoa > Mollusca > Bivalvia > Unionida > Unionidae > Megalonaias > Megalonaias nervosa. Next base: position 71,258 of record JAECUM010002796.1, read on the forward strand.
GTATAGCCTATCTTGTGCTGAAAAATGACGTTAAACCCTATAACAACAACAGCAACAACAACCAGCTTGAAAAATGACTTAAGACTCACCTCTATTAATTCATCGACATCTTGTACATCCCCTGGTACATCTGACAAAGCATTGAAAATTTGGGCTGAGTTGTTCGGAGTCTTCATTTCTAACTCCTGCAAGATAAAGTATAATAATTATCTGCCATGTCAATGCTACACGTAACAATTATTCAAGACAATATCTATGACCGACAAGAACACACTAAAGACACTGGTATTCTTGGACTAACAAACTGTAATTCATGTATTTGCTTGTACTCTCTGAGTTTTCATATGCCAACTATCATAAACAATTGTAATTATTTTTTGAAGACAGAACATGATATTTTTCATCAAATCCTTTTGATTTTCATACAAAATTGTTACAACTGACCTAAGTATATGTTTGATTAAATCTCATCTAAAACACGAAAATATTTATTCATTTTGGTCAAGAATTGAATTGAGGCATAAAAGATAAGAGACAGGAAATATATTTTTGTTGCAGCAGATACAGCGGAAAAGGTCTTTTTTGCATTAATGTTTTACACTCCTTGCTTCTTCTTGCTGTCTTCATTGTTCTTGTCATTATCAATGTTTTCATGCATGAAACAATTATTTTCACCATATTCATGCTGACTTATCCTATGCTTAAATTCATGCTGTAATTACTTATCCTATGCTTAAATTCATGCTGTAATTACTTTCTAATTTATGCTGACTACAAGTCAACTTTAAAATGTGTCAGTGAAATTTATTATATCATGTATTTATTATCATATTGTCGATACCGTCTCTCACAAAATATTTAAATGAGAGATAATTACATAAAACACAATAATCGTTACAATCATGCAGATAGGCCTTTGATCATTTAATTTTTTATAAAAAAAACTAACAATCAACACTTATCCCTTGATTCCACCATCTATTATCTTTATCAGCAAGATTAAAGAATGAGTGATCATATAAATGCTTGTCATTACAATATCTGCTGTTTAATAACAACAGGACAATAGCAATTAGAATGTACAGATATAATCCTTGTTTGTCATTTTAAAAAAATCACCATTTATAACACGCAGAATGGCCTTTGATCATCTTTTAATTTTGTATTTGTTTTCTTAATTGAGAATCCCCCTTATTCTTCAATCCACCCTTTCAATTGTAACTTACTGGCAAGAATGAAGAACTACAGATGAGCAAGAAAACAACTTTTACAACTCAGAGACAAAATCATTAAACAATATCATCAGTGCGTACCCATTACTATGTGAACCACTGTCACCATAGCATAGCTTGCATGTTTTTAAAACAAGATTTTGGAAGTAACTGGATATTTCTTCTCAAATAACAATTATTTATTAGTGCATGCCAAAACAAAAACCAGAGACCACTGATAAAGCAGTCTTGTTCTTTCATTACAGTACAAATTAAAATACTAAACTATGGCAGAACCAGGAAGTCATTAAGTGAATAGAATTTGGATGATATTGTTTTAGTGCTTGTACTCTTTATGCTTATTTTAAGATACACAAGTCATTATGTTTGATTCTTTGATCCAAATGGATTTTATTTACAGACAGTGCATATTAAGAACATGTCTATATTACTGAAATTTTTCCAACTCTACCAACTTTGTGATTTTATTATTGTTCAGCTAATATTTTGGTATTTTCTGTAAGAAAAACTTTATACACACCTGCCACCACATTATCAGCAGGTTCACAATTTATCCAGGCACACTAAAATGAGGAAGCAGTATACATGTGTTTTCAGGTTTTTTTTAAATGGCATTGGCTGTCAAATGCATTTTTTTAAACCATCTATATTTATAATGAATGGCAAACCTCTTTCATCCTTTACATTTTGCTACTGACAGCATCATTTACTTTTGGCTTCAGCATATTTAATTATTATGTCCTAATTCTATATAGCTATGTGGTGGCATGATGTCACAATGGGTCTGAATATAATTAAAAAAGGAATTAGTGTATATCCTGAGGTGTTAGGAGAGTATAACCCAACAAGGCCATTGTTATTGTTTATCACACACACACAAACACACACACATACACACAAACACATACAAAATCACTAAGATCAATTTTGTTCTTTTATAGTTTGTTGTGATTGAATTCATTAGGTTAAAGCTGTTGTAGGAACATAACTAACATGTAACTTTGACATCTTAACCACCTGCCAATAAACTGGATGAATAGAAGAATTATTATCAATTCATGATTTATTACTGATCATGCAAAAACACACATTATTATTTCAACCACACATTGTTTGAACTGGTTCAAACCTCACTCATAATGTAACAAAGGTCATTCCATTTTTTCTGCCTCTACCACCCTCATCCTGGTGAAATAAAGCTGACCTAATCTCTCTTTTTGGAGCGGTTTCCTCACCTCCTGGAGTAAAAGTTTGATATGTGGCAACATGATTATTCTTGAAGATTTCAACATTCACTCTGACAGTCCTGGAAACACATACACATAAAAATCCTAGATTCTATTCATATTTTCAACCTCAAACAGTCAGTTAGGCAACCCACCCATGCACACCCTTAAACATGATCACAGTTTAGACCAGATTCTTCATAGACCTGATGATAATATTCTACAGTCTTCATTGGTATCAAACAAACTTGCATCAGATCACCTCTGCCTTGTATGCCATGTCAATGTACAAGTCCCTGACCCTCCATATCTGTTTGCTATTAAAAGAAACCCCATTATGATAAATAGAATTCAACTAATGCAATACAACTTCAAAAGTGCCTGTGTTTATTGCTTGACAAACATACCCCAGCAACCAAGTGCAGAGTATCAGTTCAAAAGTGTTCTTCATGGTATAGTAGTTGTGTTGGGGACAAGCTTCACACTGCTAAAGAGAATGCCATACGGCTAAGTTGAAATAGTTTTCCACCAGCCTCACTATTCGTAAGCATATCCATGAAATGGCTAAGAAGAATGTTACAGCAAAATCAGCCTACTACAGAACAAAGATCGCTGAAAGGAGCTCTTTGAGATTAAGAACAAGCTAATGTTAAGGAATAAATGTACACCACTTCCAACAACCTTCTCTCTGGTCAACCTTTCAGACCTGTGTTATAAATTTCTTCCATGACAGAGCACAATCCATTAGAGATAAGCTTGACAACGTAATTTCAACTGACTCACCATCACCATACAGTTGTGATACAGAATATCAACTGCAACCCTTAACTACATCTGAACCTGTCTCTATGGATTTGATACATACAATTGTTATGAAAAGCATCCCAAAGTCATATGAACTCAATCCAATTCTAACATCACTGCTGCTTGAGTTCTTAGATTCAATATTGCCTTCACTAACCAATGTTATCAATACTTCTCTCTCATCCTGGGAATTCCCATCATTTTCTAAAACTGCCACTGTAAAACCTCTGTTGAAGAAATCAACACTTGAACATAAAGATTCAAAGAACTACCACCCTGTTTCTAAACACCCATTCATGTTCAAAATCTTAGAAAAAGTTCTTCTATCTGAACTTATATCTTATCTGAATTCAAATAGTCTTTGTAGCAATGTACAGTTGCCATTGCCATAGTACTGAAATTGCCCTTCTGAGAGTAGTTAATGACCTTCTCTCCACTTTGGATAGTGGAAAGATTACAGTCCTCACCTTCCTTGACTTGTGTGTGGCAGCTGACACAAGAGACGATGACATGTTACTTCACCATCTCCAGCATGTATTTGTATTCATGATACAGCCTCACTATGGTTCAAGTCCTACTTAGTCAACAGGACACAAACTATATCCATAAATGGAAAAAAATTCCAACACAGTTCATCTATGTTTTGGTGTTCCACAAGGCTCTTTTCTGGGCCCTATTCAATTTATTCTATACACTCAACCACTCTCAAGTGTCATAGATCAACATCCAGCATTTCACCAACTGTATGTTGCTGAGACTCAAATATACAAATCTAGCTGCCCAAATGAAGTTGAGGCTACCATTCAAGGCAAAGAGAGGGTGCATTTCCAATGTGAAGTTATGGATGACATGTAACAAGCTGCAAATGAATAAGAATAAAACTGAAGCCATCCTGTTCACCAAGCAAAAACTTCTGATTCACATCCTTTACCTCAAACAATAAGTATCAGCCACACCAACATTAAACTCAGTACAAAACCAAGGCGTCACTCTAAATAGTACTCTCTCATTACACCAACATGTTATGAACATATGCAAGTCTGCAATATCTGGAGCTCCATTTGCAATTTTTAAGAACTGACACTCCTCTTCCAACACTCGTATTTTCATTGTTCCCACTGTTAAAATGAAGTCATACAGACGTTCTTTTGTCTACCAGGGCCCAACTCCATGGAACGAATTGCCCATCGATCTTAGACACAAGGACACTGTGATCTCATTCAAGAGTGCTCTTAAAACTCACCTAACCGACTTAGAGGCTTAATAATGCTTACTTCCTTAATTATTATCAGAATGTTTATATTTTGTAATTTCATGGTGTTTGTTTTTTGTAATCTTGTCACTGTATATGTTTTTATGTGTTAACAAATATTGTGAAGCACATAGAGCTTGTCAATATTAGGTTCTGTACTAAGTCCACATTACTATTATTATTATTATTATTATTATTATTAAAATTATTAAATGAAACAGTAGTGTGTATGACTAAAATGAGTAAACAATTATCAATTTATTTTATATGTTAATACAGGTAAGTTGGTAAGTATCATATGTCATGAAGAGCCTTTTTGGATCTGACCCATTAGTATTTTTTTATAAAAGTTCAGTCCTTAAAAGAAATAATTTTTCATACTCTGACCAAAATAAATGCTTTTTAATAGAAAAGAGGACAATAGTGTGAATTCAGTATTTTTTGCATGGTATACATTTTCCTGGATTTTGTACAAACCATGAATCAAAAGATGCAATGAACAATGATCGTTCAGTGAGAAGAACTGAACCTCTTCCAATGTCCAGGAAACCCCAAAAATACTGTAGATAACCACAAAAATAAATGAATTCACAATAGAGTCAACTCATGTTACAATCACTTTCATTATAACATAATATTCAATTAACAATAAAAAAATCAGTCAGAATAAATGTACACACTATTAAATTTTACTATTACAAGGGATTATTTGAATTTTGACACCAACACTTGATTTTTAACAAATTTGCAAATTGCCTACGCAAACTGACCAAGGCATAAGTTCAGCTGATGAGGTGTTAATCCTTATTGTAAAAGAGACTATTCATCATTAAGAATTTCTGATCTACCTGTAAACACCCTGATGCGGCTGACTGCATACAATGTGTGATGATAATTGGAGAGGGAGTAACATAATCATGGATAACATGATTGGGATGTTTTTTGCTGATATATTGTTTTAAAAACATGGGAACAAGTGTACCATGAATAATTACATGACTGCCACTTGTTTGAAGTCCTCTATGTTGGTATTAGAATGGTATGGTTGACTACTAAGATTACTGAACAATTGTCTCAATGAGCTTGACCTTTGGTCAAGATATGTGGTCTTGACCTTTGGTCAAGCTATGTGATCTTGAACTTATCTTAATGTGCAGAAAGCATTTTTTTCTTATTAGATTTCTTCCCATGGTCGAGATCTCGGACCTTTGGATCCCTGAATCAACAGGTTTTTTAACTACCCCAAATGTAAGCTATCCACCTTTTGACAGACATTTCCTTCCACAATGTGAAAGTCAAAAGATACCCAAAATGTTGATGATGGCACAAGGTTGCTAACATAAATTTCTGTGCAAAAACCATTTTTCTTCTTTTAGTCACTGTGATTTTGACTTTGGAACTTTTGAACCAAAAATTGACAGGCTTCTTCCTTTCCCCATGTGAAAACCATCCACAAAGTTAGGTAACTGTAAATGGTGGGAAATCAAGCTATTGTGTGGAAACTATTTTCTTTTTTTCAGTCATAGTTACCTATACCGTTGACCTTTTGACCATGAAATCATTAGGATTCTCCCTTATCCCCAAGTGCAAACCATCAGCAAACTTTGGTACATGTTGATGAAAATGCTAAGACTGATGGACAGATGGAAAAATGGACTGATGTTAGCAGGTGGATGGATGGACATAAGATCATGCACTCTGCTGATAAAAGTCAAATAAACACGTATCATATTCCAAGTGAGATATTCCAAGTGAGATGGGAAAGAAAATCATTTATTGAAAATTAAGTTTTCTGAGAATACTTACCTGACCATATTAATGTCAAAAAAATAACTCACCACCTCCTGAATCTGGTGAAGTCTTTATCGACTTCAAAAAATAGCATACAATGGAAGTAAATCTTCTGGATGCTATATAATTACCTCCTCTTGCCACTGCTCTGTGACTGCATGTATACTGAATGGTCTTCAGTTTAAGCTTGAGCAAAACATCAACAAAGATGCTTACATTTGTGGGGATGATCGAAGGGCTAAAACTGTAATGTTGTCTAGCATGTATTCTCAGAGAAATATAACTTGCAATAAAAATTTTCTTTCTCTGTCAAATACATTATACAATTACATTAAATGTTAGGAGATCAGATAAGAGGAGTAGGAAATCCAGTAGCAAACATCCTCTGCCTTAGTCATCCTTAAAGGTACAACATGACTGCATCCACAAGAAAGGATAAACCACTCTCTAGCACAGGCAGCACAACCAGAAAACTGGATACTGACATACGAGATTAACCCCTATAGGTCTGAGAATGAGTGTTCCCTTGCCAGGAAATGCTTCCAGGCAAATCATGTACATGATATAAACAATAAACTTTGTCCTGCTATTATAAACAGGGTGCGGTTATCATCTGGGCAATCATCATGAGTTCCTTTAATTTTCCTCTCTGCAAAGTCAGATCACATAGGTAGAAACTGGACAAAGTGAACCGCATATTCCACTTGAGCATCCACAATATCTCAAATCAAAATCATGCATCTGAAAGCAAGTGTTGCAGAAGCTGCTAAAATATCATGAGCGGAGATGTACATGAGATATATCTTATCCAGACAGAGCTCAGAATACAGGGATCCACTTGAACCATGAAGCCAATGCTTGAGAGGTTATATCCTGCTTTCCCACCTTGACAGGAGATGCCATTGCCAGGCCCTACAGACTACTTTCCATGTGCCTCAGATAGCACTTGAACATGCTTAATAGATCCTGCAAGCTCATCTCTCCTGACATATTGATCAGGTGGGAACAAATGACTACATTTTCAATGCCTATGACAAGCAACCTTTTCCTGGCAAAGAAACCAGGATGCAACATCAGGACAACCCATCCTATAGGAACTGAAGGTAATTTGGGTCAAACAATGCATGGAGTAAAGACAAAACCCAAAACCATTCCCAACTGACCACTGACCCAGCTCTCCGAGTACAGGAATGGAGAGATGGGCCTTTTGCAGTTCCATCACATTGCAAAGGTGCCTACTATCACATGGCCCACAAACCTGATGAAAATGGTTGGATTAAGAGACCACTCGATGTTCAGGAGCTGACCTCTCCTTGACAGAAAGTCAGATTGGATGCACAGCATGCCCAGGATATGAAGAACCTGCACAGAGATATGGTATTGGAAGCACCAACATAGAAACTCCCATACCATGAATTAAGGTTCCAGTTGTTGTTTTAACCCTCCTCTTCAAGGAGATAACTGACCATCATAGAATATTTAGATCATCTGTCTGTGGAGCAGGTTCTTCCAGGCACAGGAAGCATTAAGAACAGTGTTCATCACCTGGAGGCTGTCATGAAAGCTCCTCTCTACCAGATTCTACCTGCCACTGACTGTTATGAAGTTAGGAAGAAAAAAACTATCCCAAATGAATAAATCTGCATCTCCAGCTGGGCCCTCAGTTTCACAAGCAATCTGGGTAGAGGGAAAGAAGCCCAACTTTGCCTACCCCCAAGCCTGAATTACAGGAGTCATGAATTCAAGACGCCTGACATCCATCCATCAACATTTGAAATGTTCAGTGACTGTGGGAGAAGCTAGATAGAGCAGCATCCAACATCCTCATCAGCATCAATGCAAGTCTTAAACTGGAATGCTTCACTGAATGAAGGCAGAAGGGGTCAATTCAGTTTAGATAATTCTAGGCTGTCTCCACTATCACAAGTAGGGTTATCCACATTTGGGATGCCTTTACGTAAAGAATATCCAATGAAAGGGAAGATACAATATCCCCCACATGCATGGTATGACACTATACAATGATTAAGCCATAAAGGATGGACCTGTCACATCATTTCTATTAGATTATAGGTATCAGACAAAATATGTAGAACCAGAAGGCTGGCTGGACCAGACAGATGGATTACTGCAACCAGTCATTAAACATGAAGCTGTCAACTGGTCTGTGTCCTGACACTCCAAAATTATCTATCTCTGGTCTTAGATAACAAAAAATGGCAGGTAAACTGGTTGGATAGGCCAGTTGAGAGCTAGGATGGTACCAGATGGCAGGTACAAGTTTTGTGAATGGCAGAAACCACCAAGATCATTAACACCATGCACCTGGTCTTTCAGGCACAAAGGCCCTGTGTGCATGGGGTGGGGCATACACCCAGTGGGCTGCCAAATTAAGGAAGCACATTCTCCCATATTATTATAATCTGCTGATAAAAGTTGTCAAGAAAGTCAATAGAATTGTCAGAAGCCATTATCTCAAAACTTGTTTCTTGAATCAAACAAATTTTGCGGTTATAGGAGAGTTGTGTAAGGGATCCAATTGTCCCATCCTTCCAATTTCAGATTAATCAAAGATATGGTCATCATCAATGTAGTCCAGGGAATCTTAAATAAAGGTGGGTATCACAGAATCCCCGGTGATGATGTGCACAGATTGCAAGTTAGGTTCTAAGTTCAAGTGTTCAATTTCAGGATGCCTTCGATTTTGACCTTAACTCTTTGCCCATCTATTGTTTACAAAGAATGGAGGGCCAAGTCTCCCTAGACCCAAGATGTAGACACTGCAGGACTTTAAAGATGTACGCTTGTTGCAAGCAAGACACATCCCATGCATATACTATAGCACAGAAGTTAAGCAACTACATTTGGTACACTCTAATGCCATAACTTCACCTGAAATGACTGAAAAGATAATAAAAAACAAGTGAAATTCACCAAATACATGTAGTTGAAACTCATCATGGAAAGACACCTAAAGAAAAATCCATACAATACACAGCAGAATCCACAAGCCAAACCATAACACCAAACTGGAACAATGCAAACATGTGTGACTTACAAGTTGGTAACAAAATCTACAACAAAGTGGAAAATACAACAAAATTTAGCAAAGAAAAAAGAAATGTTATCATATAATGTAACAGAACAAAAGCTCTCAAATGCCACCAACTTCACAGATGCATCACTAAGAAAAGTTAGTAAAACTGAATGGAATCTAAGAGGTATAAATCATACATTTAATACAGTATTGTAGCAAAAGCTAACTCTGCAGAACATCTGATACACACAAAGCAGCTACAGGTGGCAAGAGGTGGTAATTATTAAAGCATCCCAGAAGATTTACTTCCCTCAGATGCCTTTTTTGAAGTCTGTATTATGTACAGAAAAGGAAATAAACTTTTTGTCTTCTTGGGAGAGCTGGATTTTGGAGGCAGCAAAAGATAAGGTATGTACATAACTATGAATTCAAGAGAGACGTGAATATGGTATATTACTGTAATATCAATAATCCTTTTTGTCATTACAGAAATCTGTCATTAATATTTGTTACACTTTTTGTCAGTAAGGAAATCTGACATTAATATTTGTTACACTTTTTGTCAGTAAGGAAATCTGACATTAATATTTGTTACACTTTTTGTCAGTAAGGAAATCTGACATTAATATTTGTTACACTTTTTGTCAGTAAGGAAATCTGTCATTAATATTTGTTACACTTTTTGTCAGTAAGGAAATCTGACATTAATATTTGTTACACTTCTTGTCAGTAGGGAAATTTGACATTAATATTTGTTACACTTCTTGTCAGTAGGGAAATCTGACATTAATATTTGTTAGTAACTGTAGAATATTCGAGAAAATTAGTCATATAAAGTATATCATCTTTCCTATTTCTCTTCTATCCCACTATCAGTAGATGCTGTGTAGAGCCTAACAATAAAGATGACTTATGCCAATAAAAGGCCTAAATGGATACAACAGCAAACTCAATATAACAACAAAACAGATCGCAAACAATTGGGTCATTTTAACAAGGACTGAACATCAAACTATTTAATTAATATACATGAGATATGCATGTATAAATCTATCATAATGAACCAAAGAAAGCAACCACTTAAATAATTCTCATGTTAAATGTGTTATGTATGTTATTGTATGGGTAAAAGTACCTTCATTTTAAGCATGCCCAGGGTCATCTGGAACAGGACTGTCGATCCTTCATAAAAGAACAAGTCCCAAATGCGAAGTAGAACCTTCATGTGTACTACACTTGCAAACAGGGTGAGGAACCAATGCAAGCTAATAAGGGATAATTCTGAAACATGCATGACATGCAGTATTAAGTATAAATATCAGCACTTCTGAAAGTCTTAGTTACTATTAAATAATATACATGCCCTAACTGAAAGAACACAAGTCATATCTTCAGGAACATGTAGCATCTTAAGTACTACTCACTGATGGCCACTAAACATATTCTTGATAGCCACTAGTCTACAAACTCACTGATGGCCACTAGTCTACAAACTCAGTGATGGCCACTATTCTACAAACTCACTGATGGCCACTATTCTACAAACTCACTGATGGCCACTAGTCTAACATATTTTTGATGGCCACTAGTCTACAAACTCTCTGGTGGCCACTAGTCTATAAACTCACTGATGGCCACTAGTCTATAAACTCATTCATGGCCACTAGTCTATAAACTCACTTATGGCCAATAGTCTAACATATTCTTGATGACTGATTGACAGCCACTAGTCTACAAACTCACTGATGGCCACTAGTCTATAAACTCACTCATGGCCACTAGTCTATAAACTCACTTATGGCCACTAGTCTAACATATTCTTGATGGCTGATTGACAGCTGCTAGTCTACAAACTCACTTATGGCCACTAGTCTATAAACTCACTTATGGCCACTAGTCTATAAACTCACTCATGGCCACTAGTCTATAAACTCACTCATGGCCACTAGTCTATAAACTCACTTATGGCCACTAGTCTATAAACTCACTCATGGCCACTAGTCTATAAACTCACTTATGGCCACTAGTCTAACATATTCTTGATGGCTGATTGGCAGCCGCTAGTCTACAAACTCACTTATGGCCACTAGTCTATAAACTCACTTATGGCCACTAGTGTATAAACTCACTCATGGCCACTAGTCTATAAACTCACTCATGGCAACTAGTCTATAAACTCACTCATGGCCACTAGTCTATAAACTCACTTATGGCCACTAGTCTAACATATTCTTGATGGCTGATTGACAGCCACTAGTCTACAAACTCACTTATGGCCACTAGTCTACAATTCTTGATGGCTGATTGACAGCCGCTAGTCTACAAACTCACTGATGGCCACAAGTCTATAAACTCACTCATGGCCACTAGTCTATAAACTCACTTATGGCCACTAGTCTAACATATTCTTGATGGCTGATTGACAGCCACTAGTCTACAAACTCACTCATGGCCACTAGTCTAACATATTCTTGATGGCTGATTGACAGCCGCTAGTCTACAAACTCACTCATGGCCACTAGTCTAACATATTCTTGATGGCTGATTGACAGTCGCTAGTCTACAAACTCACTGATGGCCACAAGCCTATAAACTCACTCATGGCCACTAGTCTATAAACTCACTTATGGCCACTAGTCTAACATATTCTTGATGGCTGATTGACAGCCACTAGTCTACAAACTCACTCATGGCCACTAGTCTATAAACTCACTGATGGACACTAGTATAACATATTCTTGATGGCCACTAGTCTATAAACTCACTGATGGCCACTAGTCTAACATATTCTTGACTGACAGCCACTAGTCTACAAACTCTCTGATGGCCACTAGTCTATAACTCACTGATGGCCACTAGTATAACATATTCTTGATGGCCACCAGTCTACAAACTCACTGATGGCCACTAGTCTATAAACTCACTGATGGCCACTAGTCTATAAACTCACTGATGGCCACTAGTCTACAAACCCACTGATGGCCACTAGTATAACATATTCTTGATGGCCACTAGTCTACAAACTCTCTGATGGCCACAAGTCTATAAACTCACTGATGGCCACTAGTCTAACATATTCTTGATTGATAGCCACTATTCTACAAACTCACTGAAGGCCACTATTCTACAAACCCACTAATGGCCACTATTCTACAAACCCACTGATGGCCACTAGTCTACAAACCCACTGATGGCCACTAGTCTACAAACCCACTGATGGCCACTATTCTATAAACTCACTGATGGCCACTAGTCTAACATATTTTTGATGGCCACTAGTCTACAAACTCACTAATGGCAACTAGTCTACAAACTCACTGATGGCCACTAGTCTAACATATTTTTGATTGACAGCCACTAGTCTACAAACTCACCATGTCCACTAGTCTATAAACTCACTGATGACAACTAGTCTAACATATTTCCGATGGCCACCAGTCTATAAAACTCACTAATGGCAACCAGTCTACACGCTCAGTGACGGCCACTAGTCTATAAACTCACTGATGGCCACTAGTCTAACATATTTTTTATGGCCACCAGTCTATAAACTCACTAATGGCAACCAGTCTATAAACTCATTGATGGCCACTAGTCTAACATATTCTTGATTGACAGCCACTAGTCTACAAACTCACTGACGTCCACTAGTCTATAAACTCACTGATGGCCACTAGTCTAACATATTTTTGATGGCCACCTGTCTATAAACTCATTGAAAGCCACTAGTCTTACAAATTTTTGATGGCCACCAGTCTATAAACTCACTAATGGCAACTAGTCTACAAACTCACTGATGGCCATTAGTCTACAACTTCAATGATGGCCACATATTCTTGAGCTTGAATTAATGGCAAAAAGGAACTAATTTACAGGGGAGAAAATCTTGGCAGAAATACTTAATTTGTCATTTAATCAATGGACTATTAGTTTCAAAAGATAATTAAGAATAAATTTGGATGATGAAAACAAATGCTGGCAGATAATTAATCAACAATGAGGTTAAATGAGAGCAAAATCAAGAATGGAAAACTTCAGCGTAGCTCTTTTCAAGTGAACCAGATATTCAAACATGTAAATGTATTTTATGGTCATGTGAGAACATTATAAAACATTAATAATAATAATGTGTCGAAGGAAAAGATACAGTGCAGTGCAAATGACAAAGTTAAGGTAGCAGACTGTTAGGCAAATAAGATTATCTTTTTTCTGTTGGTATTAGTGTATTAAATATGATCTAGAATTTTTTTCCTCATTCCTTTGCATTCACTAAAAAGCCACAGCTTGATACTAAAATGGCTCAAAAATATGATAATGTTTGTGTTCTAATACGCAACTCCTTAGATAAACATACAATATGAGAAATTGTAACTTAAGAAACTGCAGCTACAAACATAGCCTGTGATAACTCTGTGATATTTATGCTGACAATGAAACCTGTAATCTAGGTGTCAGAAATCTTCTTTTCAAACATCTATCACACATCTGTACGAGTTAGATATCGGAGAAGTTTAAAAGAGAGAATGCGCAAATTTTATGATTTTTGTCTGGTCAGGCATTGTTACGCTTGCGTCATATCACAATATTTTCAAGACTCTTTAGATTTATTAATACACTGTCATGCCAAAGTAAAGCTGCTAACAGATTTTATTACAAGTATGTAATTACTTTTCACAAGAAATATGTCAGTAACTTGCATTTTTATGAAAGAATTCCAACTGTCTCTATTTCCACCAACTTTCTTATTAAATGATCTATTTTGGTCAAACCTTCATTCCAGAGATCTACATATGGGTGTGATAAAAAAAAAGACTGCCGACTGGCCAAAAGAATTGGAACATTTTTAGGTCATTACCGCAATCAGCTGAAGACTGCATTATAAACAGATTTCAACAGCATGCATTGGTGGGAATCAGCCAAGACCCTAAAAAATATGTATTCAAATAGAAGTTGGAAACATTTTTCATGTGAAAAGTAATAATATGCTTACAGAAATATCTGTTGACATAACAATGTATCAATAAAGCCTCAGTCTTGAAAATACCTTTTACCTGGGGCAACCTTAAAATTGCCTGACCAAGACAGAAAAAAATCACAGTAATTTTGAAATTTTTGTGTCTCTTAACTTCTCAGAGGTCTGATTCATCAACGTTTATAATAGCTCATGGTAAAGGAAACTTTATCCACATCAAAATGACACCAAAATTATTGATGAATTTGTGTAAATGCTAACACCATTAAGAAATCAAGGGCCAAGTGTGAAAATGCAACATAATATGTTCCAAATATTTACCATTTTAATATCAAGCTTACGTCATGTAACTATGAAAATGTGGGTATAAAATATACTAAGATTTATTCTCAAGTTATGAATCTCGATCTGTTTGGCCAAGAGATGAGTATAATGTAACATTTTACTCAGCCCAGCCAATTTTTACCCAGTCAGGACAAATGGCTTTCCTGAGCCATGTGATCCAAGGTGCAACACTGGAATGCTGATATGTGTATTCATCTGTATACATAACTGGGTTCCAACTTGATACACGGCTGTTCAATTACTAATCTTTTGTTGTATGGACAAGCAAAAAGAACAAAGACCATTAACTGTCTAAGAGAAGACAAACAGCATATGAACTCAGCTATTGTTAACAATAAATGACATTATGAATCTGGATGAAATTCTGGATCTGAACAAATTTGAAAATTTAGCACAAAGTCTTGTTTGTAATGAACAACCACACCCTTCATGTAGCTAAATCATTTTTATATTTAACCTTTTGACCCAAATATTCCCTTGAACTTTTGATGATTCCTGATGAACCAAATGCATAGTTTGACAAACTTCAACTACAGGTTGACCCAGGTTGGTCAAAACAACTGAAGTGCTGCCTCTCAAAATTTTGCCATGTTTTTACTGGCAAAATAAATAGTTACGGACTAAGAGATTTATACAAATGTCCAATTTCAAAATGATAAAGTGGGAAGTGCAGCAGATGATTATTTATACAGTGAAAGAGATTAATTAATTAAGTGCCATGGATTACTGTTTTGTTAATCTCTCTGAATCAATTTCAATAGAATGCAGTGCAAATGCATGCAGTCCGCTAAAAGACATGCACATCCATGACAATGCTGATTATAGTATTAATACAGAAGTAAACAGGAAATTTAGGAAACTGGACATACTTTTGGCACTTGAGAATAGAAAGGATAAATAGAGTGGAAAATAAAAAATTATTCTTTTCATGTTGATGCATTCTACATGCAGGCCTGGCATGTGGTGTTTTTCTTGTGTGTGCGAAGAATGTTTGGCGCCTTTCCAAAAAAATTTTTCGAATAAATTACAAATAAAACGAACATGAAATGAAAAGGCGCCTGTGTGCATCGCGCACTTCGCACATGCAAACAGCTGGGTCTGACTACATGTATCATTTACCAGTAAACATTTGTGTTAACACTGACAGTTTTACAAGGCAAAAGATAACTGTTCTACTTCTATCTCCAATTAAAGTAGCAAGGCCTATTTTTCTACCCCCTGAACTACATAAAACACCCTAGACCTATAAAATGTCAAATATGAACCACATAATCATATTTCTGACTCATTCTCAGGAAACAAGCAGCTAGAAAAGTCAGAATGCTCTGACGCCAAACATTTTTTATTACATTCCAATGAACCATTTTAACTATTACAGAAACTTAAACCACTTTTGTGAAGCCATCAGTAATGATGTAAATTATTTAGTGCACAATTTTCACATTCACAAAAGCTATACTGATCAAACCAATGTATAAAATTACAATCCACATATCCCTATTTTTAAAATACGTATTTTTTATTTTGAATTCATATATTTATGTGGGTATCAGTTTTTTTATTTTTGCAAAAATGACTATTTAATAGGCACTTCAAATTGTGGCTCTGAGATGTGACAATAACGTTTCAATAAATGAATACTGTATGTTCATTGGGTCTGCAACATATATGAAATTATGAAATTCACAAAAACTGGAATGCTCAAAATTAAAGCATTTACCCAGCAACCAGATGAAGAGATGTGTTCATATTTACAGAGGCTTTGCTGAATGCATGAAGAATTTGGGGATAAGTCTTGTATTTCATGATGTTAATGGCGCATTTACTGCAGCAAATTGAATTTCACCAATGGCACATTAGCAGAGCTGGTAAAATGAATATTTCTGATGATAAAATCACCATTAATAACTTCAAATCCTAAAACACAAAACTTTTATCTTTTATCCCCTAACTACGGAAAGTTTCAAAACATAGAAAAATGTGTAATCACGACATCACTGTTTATTGTACCCCTAATGCACTACTGAAAAGTTTCAAAATATAGAAAAATATGTAATCACAACATCAGTTTATTGTACCCCTAATGCACTACTGAAAAGTTTCAAAATATAGAAAAATATGTAATGGGGGCGCTCACCAGTTATTATGTACTTTTGAGAGTGTGACGTATGTATGGTGAAGTTGTTTTGCATTTAAAATACGCACAGTGGAGAGAATGTTGGCATACCTCTATGCTACTTAGATGTAATGTGGCTGACATTTCTTTGGATATTGTACTTTTGGAAATTGTAAATGATCTTAGCACACTGCTAACTAAAATGACTGCTCCCTTGTGCTCCAAAAATCAGCCTGAATTTGTCTAAAGAACACTATCCTTAGCACCTATTAAAATAGGGAAAATGAATTTTGCCAGACTAGAAAATACCAGCTTCTGAAAGTGCAATGAATGAATTACCGAATACGTAAAACGTCAAAAAAGTTATCGGCTCTTTTTTTCACAGTTTACCTCTGAAGTTCAGAAGTGAAAATGACCAAGTGGAGCTAGCACTTTTTTGAAAGGTGCACATCTGGAGTAAGGCCAAGCTGTATACTCTATAACCCATATTACATCCATCAACCATACACCAAAATAAAGGGAATTAAAGGTTCTTTGAACAATACCTAAGATATACAAGGTCCTTTTTAAATAGCCAGTATAACTAGCGAAGAAACCCGGGGAAATTCTTTTTCTTTAAAATTCTAACCCTATGCAAAATACGAAACTGTAGAGCGCCACCTTAAAACAAATATAAAAATGTATGCAATTATTTTTCTTATTTTCATATTATTATGTATGATGTTCTGAATAAAATGGTACATTAACATTGATTTTACGCATGAAAATAAGCTAATTATGCTTATTTTGCTCTTGCTTACATAATTTGCCATGAGGTATGTTTGTGTGAGTAGTGACCTTAATTATGGGGAAATTAGAAGTCTTAGAATATAGGAATAAAGTCAACTTAAATTTAAAACTGTTTCATTAAGTAAAAGAAACATATAGTGAAAATGTTTCTTTTCATTTATTTGCAATGAAATTAAAAAATAAATAATGACAAAGCAAATTTGCTTTTTTCCATATTAAACAATAAGCTAATATTTTACCCTCTGACATTTGCCCTTTATGAACCTCACCTGTTCCATCCCTTTTCAAACTGTAAAATTTATTGTTGACATCCCAGGAATAATTATGGCTAGTTTCATGTTCCTGTCTTTCACCATACCACTGGCTGCTATGTTGACAAAATGCAATGGGCATTTTTAAAATAGCTCACTTTATATCATAAGGGGGGGAGGGGGCTGTACCTGTTTGAGACTCTGACAGTAATAAATACTGTTCTGCAGGGGGGAGATACAGGAGAATTATTCAAAAGGACTGTTTTGATGCTTGCGACTTAAATATTTCAGCCATACAATCAAAATTAAATCATACAATAATAATACCTATGTACTCTTTATGGGGGCGCTCACCAGTTATTATGTACTTTTGAGAGAGTGACATATGTATGATGAAGTTGTTTGCATTTAAAATATGCACAGTGGAGAGAATTTTGGCATACTTCTATGCTACTTAGATGTAATGTTGCTGACATTTCTTTGGATATTGTACTTTTGGAAATTGTAAATGATCTTAGCACACTGCTAACTAAAATGACTGCTCCCTTGTGCTCCAAAAATCAGCCTAAATTTGTCTAAAGTACACTCTCCTTAGCACCTATTAAAATAGTGAAAATGAATTTTGCCAGACTAGAAAATACCAGCTTCTGAAAGTGCAATGAATGAATTACCAAATATGTAAAATGTAAAAAAAGTTATCCGCTCTTTCTTTTACAATTTACCTCTGAAGTTCAGGAAGTGAAAATGACCAAGTGGAGCTAGCACTTTTTTGAAAGGTGCACATCTGGAGTAAGGCCAAGCTGTATACTCTATAACCCATATTACACCCATCAATCATACACCAAAATAAGGGAATTAAAGGTTCTTTGAACAAAACCTAAGATATACAAGGTCCTTTTTAAACAGCCAGTATAACTAGCGAAGAAACCCGGGGAAATTCTTTTTCTTTAAAATTCTAACCCTATGCAAAATACGAAACTGTAGAGCGCCACCAATCACGACATCACAGTGTATTGTACCCCTAATGCACTACTGAAAAGTTTCGAAATATAGAAAAATATGTAATCACGACATTACAGTTTATTGTACGTTTTACCCCACGGAGTAAGAAGTTTGACCAATCAGAAATTTTATATACATCAAGTAAAATCCCTCACAACCGAAAACTCTTGAGACAAACCCACAATTCAGTTTACTAAGTTTGTTGCAAATATGAAAAAATGTACTTTTTCTAACTGCTATGTAATGAGAGAGATTATATATTGCAGGGCTATGTTTTTGGTCCAAGCTTAGGTACACCATTGCCACATGTGATCTTTCCATGTGTCAAATTTGCAGGCACTGTTGAAATGACACTTGTCTGTATCAGTTGTTTTCAAATACACTCTTGCTGAATTCCATTTTCTTTAGAATATTTGTAATGTTTCTCCTAATTTTGTCAGTATAGGCTCTGCCACAGTACAATACCCACTGAGCAGTCTAATTTCAGTCTTTAAGTATAGTTTAATACTATGGCGCTAAACTGGTCATTCTGACACCTTGACATGTGAGTGAAAGCAAATGATATTGAGGTCTACTTAAATACATGTCCATAATGATTTCTCTCCATTTAAAACCAATTGTGCAAAAATGGCTTTTAGAATACTGCTTTGTCTGACTCTATCAGCAATGCAACAAAAGTGAGACCATATGCCTGGTTAATTGAGCCCCTAATATTTAATTAAAACAACAAACAATGTTCTATGGACCATGTATAAAAATGAATAGCATCTATCACAGTTAGATACTAAGCAGATAAACATAATCTTTCTCAAATGGCTTACCTACAGGCATTTAGTTATTAATAATCTGCCTCAAAAGCTGGCTCTTTTGTATGATACAATTACTTCAGATTAGCCTACTGTTATTCCTAATCAGTGTTGATGTGCGTGTCAAATATTGCTATTTTAACCTCACATGCCCTAGGGATATTTTCTGTCTGTCTCACAGATAAGCATACTACAGTACTTGCTAACCATAATTAATCTGTTCCAGTATTTGTCAGGAATTTAACAGCTTATATGCATTTCCAAGTTTGAAGTGAGTTTCGAGAGAGGCTAAGAATAAATTTGAAATTTATGATTGAAATATCAGTATTGTTAGTTCATGAGTTTCTATTACCCCACAAAAAAATTAAGATATTTGAGATGGAAAAACTTGGGACTCCAAAACATTTCAGTCTTGAGGGGATTCTAGTATACGTAGGGTTCGGTTTTGAGGAGTTTCACAAAGAATCCCATCAAAACCAAAAAATCTTGTGACCAAATTTATTTATAGCTTTTTGAGAGGTTTTAAGTTTTTGCAGATGTGAAAAATGACATTTTTAAAGCACTTATTAGACTTAAAAGAGAGATAGAGAGAAAATATAATTATGAGAGAACATCTATGTATGTGTACAAGAGTGCACACATTAAGGATGCTGCTTTAGTGGGGGGTCTTGACATTTAATGAAAACTAGCTAAACAACATATGTTCATTCAGAAAAATAATTTTCTGTTACATGAATACAGTTGTTCCACACAGAATTACAATCTTTGTCTCAAGAAATATTTAAAGAACAAGATACTTGTATAACTTTATAATATGTCCATTAGAATTATGAAAGATAATCCATGAAACATCTAGATCATAATGTTCTTAGGCCTAGTTTCTTTAACACAGTTGTTGGCAAAGACTCTACTCTCTGATCAGGCTAATTTTATCTTGCATGGATAGTTCACTCCTAAGAAGCTTTGCTATTTGTTCCAACATCTCAACGTGCAAATTAAGTCAACCAACAGTCATGGCTACTGAAATACATGTACATAATGATTTTTCTCCTTTGAAAATCAATGGAGTGAATCTGCCCTTTAAAGTACTGTTTTGTTGCTCACCAATGGCAAAGTATTGAAGGCTAGGCCACAAACCAGGTTAATAGAACCTGGGTATTTAAATAAATAAAAAAACAATACAAATCGTAACATTATATTGGTCAGTTATACAAACAAATCGCATAAATCACAATTAGATAATAAGCAGATAAAACAATAAAATAATCTTTCTTCAGTAGCATTTAGGTGTTATTAATTTACCTTAAAAGTGGACTCTTTCTTTATGGTGCCAAGACTTTGGATTAGTCTACTGTCAAAACCCTAACCTGTGTTATCACAAGTGTCAAGTACTGTTGTAACTGCACATAATCCTGGAACATTGTCCCATCATTAAACCTACTACAGTATCTGCTAACTGTATATAATCTAGTCCAGTGAATGTCAGAAATTCAGCAGTTAAAATGCATTTTTGAGTTTGAAGTGAGTTTCATTTTTATGCTTTGTGTTTATTAAGCGAAACTTGAAATCTGCAATACAAGTTTCAGGTATCTAAGCAGAAAAAATTGGTTAACTGGAAAAAAAAAGATGATATTCAAGAAGAAAAAATTGGAAATTCCATTGTACTGAGGGCACAGTTTTGAGTGGTTACACTGTATATGCTAGTGTCTTAGAACAACCTTGTGCTTCAACTAGTCAGAAAACAATTAAAATGAACAGACAATTTTCTGCAATATGCCCCATGTCTCAGAAATGTGGTATATTGAATATTTTTGCATTCTAAATGAATGTACACTAAGGTAACAAATATTGGAATGTGAAATGTTCTACCCATACCAAAATCCTGCATTAATTCTTGCTGGACAGCTCAGTGACTCGAGCATACAAAAATGTCTTCTTATCATCTTAAATTAATTAACTTTAATCAAAAGTAATTTATGTTTCCAGAGAATAATTACCAAACCATATTAACATTACAAAATAAGTTCACCTACCTTCCAAATCAATCTCTCCCCGAAAGATGAAAATTTTGTTTTTCTCATCTATATAGATATAGGACTCATGGTATTAATTGTACGGAAAAATGGGAACCTGTCTGGAAATGGGTGAAAGATAAAATAGAGTATATATGGGTTTGGCAGGCCAGGATTGGTTGATAATGAAAGATACTTTTTTGTAAAAAGAATCTTTTAGAGCTTATCCTAGGTGTAACTGAACAAAAATAGAGACATTGTTTTACTGATGGAATTTAAGTCCTTTAACAGACTTAAATTTGGAACACTCATTACTGAAATTCACACCTGACTGTTTGGTGCGGAATTGAAAGCACATGTTTGGAACATACATAGATCCAGAAAACATACATTTCTTACCTATATCATGTTCTTTGAGAACCAGATCTGTGTCAGGAAGGTAGCTAATCAGGAGCTGTCTTAAAACTCTCTGGTCAGCCTGTAGAAAGAAGCAAATTCAATGAATATCTGTCCCTACCTACAGTGGTGAGTGAACAGAAGTTTGAAATAATTAAATCTTCCAATGACACAGCCCTAAAGTTATCGGGGAGACAATAATTAAGTTTCACAGCCCTATCTCAAACGTCAAGAGTAAAAGTGGTGTAAAAAAACTGATCAATGACTTGACCTTGAAGATAAATCCTGACTGTTATACATGGGATCCAACTGAGAAGCAAAAGTGAACTATTTGTTTTCCTTGCACTTCATACAGCTTTATAATGACTTTTATAACTAAAATTAGTAGTGATAAGATTTTCAAGATAGCTGTGTGGCAGCCATACTGGATAACACATTGGCACAATTTTTAATTAGGACCAATTACCCATTAATAGGAAGACTTAGGGTGAAAACCCCATGCTGATATAACCCTTCCATCTAGTAGGAGGAGCAATATTAAGATTTTCAGGATAGCTGTGGTAGTTGCCGTATCAGATGTCAGATCAGCACTATTTATCAAATAGATATCATATAAAGCCTTTCAGCAAAAACCATATGTTGATATGACCACCCATTCCAGAGAACTGGTTACAGCTAGATATTCAAGATGGCACTGCTGGTGGCCACACTGGATGTCCATACAGAACCATTTTTATTTAGAAACAACCAGGCATCATAAGACATCTTCTGGTGAAAGCCTTGTGTTGATAATACTTTCCATTCAGAAGTTGCAATAACGAGATTTTCAAGATAGCTGCCATAGTGGCTATAATGCGCATTAGAGCGGCAACATTTTCATTTAAGACCAGCTAGACATAATAGGAAGCCTTGCAATGAAACCCCCGTGTTGATATGATCATCTATTTGAGAGGATTAGCAATAACAAGATTTTCAAATGGCTGCTGTGGTGACCATATTGGATGTCTAAGCAGGACCATTTTCACTTTTAAAAACCAGATATTATAAGAAGTCTTCTGGTGAAAATAGGATGTCAATATAACTTTCCATTCAGAAGGAGTGGCAATATCAACATTTTAGAGATAGTTGTGATGGCCAAATTGGATGTATGAGCAGAAACATTTTCATTTAAGACCATCTAGACCTTGTGATGAAAGCTTCATGGTAACCCTTCAACTTGTTAAGAAAAAACAGTGACAGCAAACTTGTGCTGATGGATTGTCAGACTCAGGACAATGGACAAGACAATAAAAAGTTCACCCCAAAAATACTGTCAGACAGCCTTTTTCTGAAACAATTGTCAAAGATTATCAATTCTCAGCAATCTAAAATGAAATATCTGTCAAGTCAGAGATATCAAAGTTGTAAAAAAACTTGTACTCATCAGGACACTATAGGTCAGACTTTGTAATGAACACATTTGACCTAAGGGGAGGGTTTCAAACTTTTATTCTTGAGAACTGCAGGTACAAGATATCATAATTACAAAGATTTAGCATAAAGTATATTTCTATTGATCAAAATATCCCAAACTGTAAAAAGTAACTTCAAGATACACAATACTTCTTGTTACCTTAGCAACTATCTGCTTACTTTGTTGATCCTTATTTTCAAATAACCCCTTGAAAGCTTCTGCTAATATGTGCTCTGACTATTCTTTGGAACAGATTATGTACATTTAAGTCCTACTGCATGTATATCAGCATCTCATAAAACTCACCCAAACTTTTGATTAATAACTTCAATGAGCTCTAATCTGATTACAGAAAGCAAGTATTTCAATTTATGACAATAATGATTGTCAAATTTGTGCAAGATTACCTCTCTGGAAGTTTTCAAATGTCTATCATGATATATGTACAAGCTCCTGCTTGATTAAGATTTGTATATTCATTGTGTCTTTGAATGGTTGTACTTTTCCTTTTTTTTAACTTAGACTTAATTGGTCTGCAAAAAGATTCAATAAACACAAATTTATTTTTACAAGATTTTCAAACTCCTGACACATCTTGATTTAAATAGAATCTCAGTGTTTCCCTTTACCCTCATTTGTGCTTCAGGGTCCCCCAAAATTTTAATTTGACCCCCAGTTTTGATGCCAAAGTTTGCTTTTACTCTGTCTGACCCCCAATTCTGACACCAAGGGGATTTTTGACTCTCAGTTATTCACCTCTGGGGATACACTTGTATTTATTTGCTGAATACAACTTTCCATCATGCAAAATGTGATACCGAATTGATGCTAAATGTTACATCTCAAGGTTTTCCAAAAGTTTTTCAAAGTTATGAGATGCTCTTGTTACTTCAAATGCTAACCATTTTCATTCACAATCAACTATTTATTGCTACAGTATTTTCTTGTGAGAAGTCCCATATTAATAAGACCATCTGTTCAGAAGAAGTAACCATACAAAGATTATTATAATGGCTTTCAAGGCAACCATTTCAAGGTTAAATAATTGCCATTTTAATATAGACACAGATATATATTGCATGCAAGAAATGCTTTTTGTTGTTTTGTTTTTAAGTATGGCCATCCATTCAGGATAATTAATTCTTATGACATTTCTCAAATTTTTGGAGGCCATATTGGAGTCATTTTTATTTTGGCCCAACTACAAATAGTGAGAAGTGTTCAAGTGAATACCCCATGTCAATACAACCATCCCTTCCACAAGAGAAATTATAAGATTTTCAAGAGGGCCACCAAGTAAGATTGGCATCATTTTGAAGAATTCTAATCAAAGCCCCATGTTTATATGAGCATCCATTCAGGAGTAATTGTAATAACAGAGCTGTAAGCTGGCTGCCATGGCATTCATGCTGGATGTTAAATCAGCACCATGTTGATATTGGACCAACATGATGACACAAGAACTCATTCAGTGAAAAACCATGTCTATATGATATTCGGTTCCGAAGAAGCAGCTGAAGATTTTCAAGACAACTATAATAACAGCCATACTGGAGTCTGGTCAGCATAATTTCCATACATGATCAATTATATATAATAAGAAAAGTCTTCTAGTGAAAATCCTGTGTCATTACTACTATCCATACAGGAACAGTGAAAACAAGATTTTCAAGATAGCCTCCATGGCCATGAAAATGGAGGTCAGTTTGCTACCCTTTTCTTTTAGGATAAACCAGACATAAGACTTCTTTCAGTGAATACTCCATGTCCATAAGACCATCCATTCAGGAGTATTAGCAATTAAAAAGCTTCAAAGCTGGCCACCATGACAGACATACTGGACGTCAGATCAGAACCATTTTGATCAAGATCCAACTAGACATCGCAAGAAGTCTTTTGAATGAAAACTCAATGTCGAAATTACCATCCATTAAGGAGGATGTATATGTGGGTGTGATTTGGATTTTTAATGTAGCTTAACAATTTTTCAGTCACATCGCTATGATGTCTGCAGTGTGGCAGTTTATAGTGATGTCTAGCACTGGGGCATCATGCTGCAAACATGTAGCATGATGTCCCACCCAGCCACATTATCCTGACACCAGGCCAACCAGTCCTAACACTAACCTCTTAATGGTGAGTGCCAAGCAAGGCAGCCATTAGTACCATTTTTAGAAGTCTTTGGTATGACTTGACTGGGGTTCAAACCTGCGACCTCCCACATCTGAGGCATATGCTCTAACCACTAGGCTACCAGAGCGGTGTCATTAAGAAAGATGAAGAGCAGTGATGAGATTTTCAAGATGACCACCATGATAGCTATTATGCAGGTCCATGTTGTACATTTTTATTCAAAATCAACTAGATATCATAGGAATTCTGGTGAAAACCCCATGTTGATATGACCATCCATGCAGAAAGTATAGGAATTCTGGTGAAAACCCCATGTTGATATGACCATCCATGCAGAAAGTATAGGAATTCTGGTGAAAACCCCATGTTGATATGACCATCCATGCAGAAAGTATAGGAATTCTGGTGAAAACCCCATGTTGATATGACCATCCATGCAGAAAGTATAGGGAGAACAAGATTTCAACTTAGCCACTGTGTTAGGTGTGTGTTTGCTTTTGGCTTTTTAATGTAGCTTTAACTTCAGTCATATTGCTACAACATCTGCAGTGTAGCAATTTATAATTATTTCTAGCACTAGGGCATCATGCCCCACCCAGTCACATTATCCTGACACCAGGCCAACCAGTCCTAACTGTAACCTCCTAATGCTGAGCGCTAAGCAAGGTAGCTGCTGGTACCATTTGGTATGACTCTGCTGAGGTTCAATGTTGAATTTAAGATCAGCATGATTTTCATTTACGACAAACTAGACAGGGTAAGAAGACTTTTAGCGCAAACCCCATATTGACTTGGCCATCCAATCAGGGGGAAGAAGAGTAGTGATAATGAGATTTCCAAGATGGACACTACGTCAGGTACTGTGGAAGTCCAAGGAGCACTACTTTTTTTTAGGACCAACCAGACATCATTATATGTGTCTTATTAATAAAATAAAATGTTGATATAATCCATTCAGGAGAAGTAACAAACAAGATTTTCAAGATGGCTGCTGTGGTGGTCATAATGGACATCAGATCGGTACCAGTTTCATTTAGGACCAACTATAAAAAGTCTTTTAGTCACTATGATGATACATTCAGAAGGAGGATTAACAATAAGATTTTCTTGATAGTGGAAGTCTGAGGGGCACAATTTTCTTTTGTGGCCAAACCATACCTGACAATCTCCAAAGTTCATGAGTAGCGATAAGCTTGTGCTAATGGAAGGATGACAGACCATCACATGAACTTTTCTTCTCTATGACCAGTACAACCAATAACATAGCTGCCAACCCTCCAGGCTCCCAATTAGTGAAAATAGGGATAAATTTCTCAAAATAGGGATAAATTTTCATTAATTCTGACATGAATTCATGAAGCGATCTTCAAGTCCGGGAATATTTGTCGGAACAAATGTTTAGCATGGGATCCAGCTGATAAACGTGGATTGTGTTCAACAAGAAAACTCGCAATGTTTTAGCATTGGTAGCTTGCAGGTCTTCAGTCGATGGCTTAAAATATTCCAGAGCTAAAATCTGCTGGAGTTCTTGATTTTCCCAATCTCTATGTGCTTTTTGCTACCAATGTGCTTCCTCACATCATCTCTGCCACCATGCCCAATGCTAAAATTTGTGGCACACTGTGTGCAAAAAGCCTGATGTATATCGGTGTTTGATGGCTGAATGCACAGCCAATTTTTGGTATATTCTAAACTAAACTTCACTTTTTGTGCAATACATTTCTTTTTCCTTGGTGGTGAAGACATTTTCAACATCGATGCCAAACTGTAATTCAAATCCATGTTGGCAGCGCATGTGCGGAGCAAAATTCCGGTTAGGCCCCAGTTTCTCTCAAAAGCATTTGTAAAACTACTCTAATACATATTGATTAAAATAAGCTAAAATGCTTGCTACCGGGCCAACTGTATCAATCGGGTCTAGTTCTACTAAAATCGCGACCAGCAATTTCGGACCGTTTCGGCAACTGCCAATATCATGACTAGCACTTAACGGGAAATCAGTTATTTTATTAAAGATTTAAAATAACTGAGAATTGGGGAATTCATTATTTTTTTGCATGCGGCGTGAATCCGTGAATCGCTGAAAAAGTCGTGAAATTCATGCCAAAATCATGAGGGTTGGCAGCTATGCAATAATAATAAGCAGTTTGAAATTTGGTAAAAAACATGGATTTAATACTAGGATTTCACATGCCCTTATGTTCTTGCAGGTTTATTGGAAAGTAATTAAGCAAGTTGTCATTCTGCACATTTTAAATGATTACAACTAAATAACACTGCCTTGTTGGAAATTTTTGTCTCACTATTCTGTTTTACTTGATGGTCACATTCACTATTTTGTTTGTACAATGTTGAAATTGTGTAAAGTTCACAATGACCATCAGATTTGTTTTTGAAGGTGGCATGGACCTTACATATTTTTCTCCTGTTTGTTACAGTGTATGCTGACATTGTAATGTAAGTGCATTTATGCATCTTAAATTAAATATTCTTTTTGTTGTTCTAAAATTTAATACTAATATAGCTGAATCAAAGTCTATTCAATCATGTTTATCAAATGCTCTGCACCTTGAATATCATCAAGAAATTTCCTGATAAATATTTTCATTGCTATGGACTTTTAGAATGGTGACCAGGTACTAAATTGGGTCAAGAAAAGATCACAATGGGTCTAATCATCGCAATATAGGGTAGTACAAATTTTCTTTTCAACATGTGTACTTTTCATTGTGATATCACAGCATGCGACTTTCACTCAATTTTGTACTTGGTCACTCCATTAGGTTGGCCATGTCCAAAAATGTCCATGTACTTTAAATTGAGTTTTGCCGTATTCTTAGATTTCTATAACACAAAATGTCAATTCCTGGGCATAAAATAATCAATCTGGATGGAAAAAGATTCTGCCATCTGCCATCATTTATTTTGTTTTCTCAACAGAAGAGCTAAAAAGTCATCTCCTTGCCACGACTCAAATCTAATGAAAGTGGTCTCCCCTTGGACAGGGGCACTGCTGCCAAAGCCTGTCAATTTGTCCATTACTACAAAAGTGGATCTGCGCAATCTTCCAGGAATGTTACTGAATGGGTGTGCTCCTATTATGATCTAGTAAATATTATCAAGGAAACATATTTTACTCCAAAAATTGGAGTTACATCCCCTTACCATGGAATTGGCTTTGTCTCTGGTCTCCTAAAAATTGTAAGCTTAACCTCTGGCAATTTTCAAGTGACTGTTTACTAATCATGAATCCTAAGCTTTTATTAATCCTCTGCTTCTGTCAGCTAACATGTTCAATGAAGATGACTAGAACAGACTGGTCTTCTAAATACTTAGTTGATATAAAAATACGTCCTTTGGTACCATCATGGAATATAATCTAATCACTAGTCAAAGCATTATCATGACTTAAATAATTAATATATTCAGTATGTGATTGGAATATTTTATAACTTAAACCTATATAAAAGTACTGTTCTAGCTTCATTTAACTGTTCAAATTAAAAAATCAATTCTGTAAAAAAAATGTGTCATTTATCCTATGTGTGCACAGTACACCCACCATTATATTTTTAGGTACTCAAAGTTAAAGTTACAGTGAATTGTGAATGTGTACATTCATGTATTTTGAACACTGCAACAATATTTTAATACAAGTCTACAGCAAAGCAGCATTATCCACATTCTTGGAGATAATGAAGTTTCTGAAGAATAGTTTCAAACCTGTGAACAGGGCTATAATATAAATTACACAACGCCTAAAATCCTGAGCATAGGACCTTAACAAATTTTATAACAATGACAAAGATAATGTTTATGTTGCCCAAATAATCCAAACTTTCATTTTCTGCTAATACAGTTGAGATAATATAATAACAATAATAATGACCATTATAATTAAGTGAACTTATTATTAATCTGACATTTACATACATAAAGCAATAACAGAGTGTATCCTAATTACCTGTATGCCAATGAGTGTGCTGGAGTAGTAGGATGCTGGGAGAAGGTCTTCTATAATTGAGCACATCATCCAGAATGTGTCCTCCTCCTCCAGAAATAACAGTAATGAGGCTGCAATCTACGAAGACAAACTTGGCATCAGACACTTTTACTGTATTTCTGTATATTTCTATATTTGTAAATTATGCGACACCAAACAGAAAGATTTATTTATCTTGCGACTTTGGTAAAGACAGCCCAGCTACTAATTCAATCAATTTAGTTTTTTTTTTTATCTACAAAACGAAGATAAAACTGGTACAATAAAACCTTCATTATAGGAACTTACCAGGATGCATGAACAAGGTTTGTAAGATCAAAGTTTCAAAGCTCAAAGAAAGGTTCTAAAGAGGCATATCAGTTTGGGAAACATGTCATAAATGTATGTAAATCAATCGTTTGGATGATAGGGTTTGGATGATCATGGACATAAAGTGCTGCTTTGTGTTCTAAATGTATTCATTCAAAATAAAAGGCAACATCAAACATATTTACTAGCAAGTGCATAAAATATATGACCAACAGAAAACAGCCTTTGCAATTTGCCACATCTGCTATAAAGGTTGATTAAAAGTAATGCCAAGACTAACATACCAATTTTTTTTAAATACTGCACATATTCAGTAAATACCTTCTAACAACTGTTTATTCAATAAACAATGTAACCGATTTTTCTACAACTTTGACAAATCATGACTTCCTGCCATCTAAAAATGCCAAAGTCTAAAAGTAATCAATAATTTACTACTAATCAATTTCTCAAGTCAATATTTTATCAGGCATAATTCACTTACAGACATGACTATTTCTCTATCATCAAGAGGCCCAAGTGAGCCTCATATTGTTCACCTGCTTCCACAACTCAACATTTATCTCCCAAACTTTACATTGTATCAGTTATCCCTATTTTACTAAAGTAGGATAAACATTCTTTATAAAGACAAAGGTGTGCTTAACATGCCTAGTTTCCTGCTCAATATCAAACTCATCCAGGATCCTGATCTATGGTCTCAGTTGTTTGAAGAATCTATAACCAAAAGCACAAGACAAATTAAAAAAACTTATCTCCTTGACTTATCAAAAGTTTATAACTGAATGATTACCCCAGGTTCTGTACTACCGACATTATATCCGTTCCTTAAACAAGTGCTTTCTAACTATATTATGTTCTTGTGTGTTGTCACATGTAAGACCTTTAAAAGAAAATAGGTGTAGCCTATACCCTAATTACAATTTTTAAAAAATGCTATTAACAACAACTATCTTTCAATATCATCCACCATCACTCATCTGAGGATCTTAACAAATAAAACTTTACAAAATTTACTTGACTGGATGCCAGATTATTATGTGTTATGCATTTGTGCATTAGTAGAACTGCTTGCTGTCAATACTTAATTTTAAAAAAGAAAAACAATAGTGCAGCTTAAAATACCCTTGTTCAGTGATATTCTAAAGTATAGTTTTCTGAACAAAAAAAGTCATTTAAAAACAACAGTTGGCAAGAAGACTAGGGAAACATGAAAGAATTACACTAAAACTGAAGCAATAAAAAATCCAGAGCCAACAATGTCACACTTTCTGGTACATTAAATAATTATGTATATCAATGTTTTGTATTTTGTTGTAACTTGCTATCTCCCCATTAAACATTTTTATATTAATATTCACAAGAATCGGGCTGCCAAATTAATTTTTAGGGAAAAAGTATGACAAGAGTCATTAGATTTGTGAAATCTCATCTTAATTAGTTACAAACAGACAAGTCTAAAGTTGATACAATGATGTAATTAGTAATAATAAAACAAAATTCAAACAATATAATGGGAGCCATGACAATATCTGCATCACAAAAGAATGCTGTAGAACATTTAGGGTCTTTAAAGTGGCACACACACACACACACGCACATACAGACACACACACATGCATCACACGTTTGCCATTCAACCAAAAATGCAAAAAGATTGAGAAATCAATATCATATAATAATACAGATATTTTAGATCATTACTCTGACCATATGAAAAAAAACTAATTTTTCTTACCACTCCTGTTCCTTGACAATATCCAATATCTGGGTAGAGCCAAGCCAGGCCTCGTAGGATTCTCCGTAACCTTGGAATTCCTGTGCTGTGAATGTTACAGAAGCAGGCATTGCTAGGCATTGTTCTCAATACATCCTGCAACACAAATAAATCTTGTGAGCACTAACACTGTATAGCATGTGATTACAACTAGAATACCCATCTCCCTCCCTAATGTCCCAAAACCAAACTCTTCTTTTCTCAGTAAAAATTAAAGAATGCACTCTGGTTGGATTTGATAGGGTCATATGCATACATGTAAAGACATACTGTACATATTAATGATCCCAACTGATTTTTAAAAAATGCTTATATTACACATGCATAATTTGGATGGTGTCATGGAATGTAAAGTCACACAAGAAAATAACAAAGATGAAAACATGGTACAGTTTCAGAAAATTAAATTTACTGAACTCAAAATGCATCATACACATCCCTTTGAGCCTATAACAAATGAACAGTCTTAAAGTGAAGCACGGAACACTGAAGGAGTATATTATACAAACTAGGGACCTACAATGGCGTGATCACTTGAAAAGGTTTAGAACATACATTTGTCTGAACTTTATCTAGCATCCTCATAATGTGTCAATTGAGAAACGTTTCATGGCAATAAACTAAAATACTGTTGCAGATGGTTAGCATGAACTATGAATCCTATTGTGAAAAAGGTCACTTGAAAAATGAGAAACTTACAACAAAAATATTTGTAAAACTTCAATAAACATTTTAAAAATGGATTTTAAAACATTTCCATCCTCTTGACAATGACTCAGCAAACTTTCAAGGCAATGCACTGAAAACTTATGTAGAACTTGACAACAAATGTCAAGGACCCTAAAATGGTAAAGTCACTTTAATGTTTCAAAACATGCAATGTTTTCACCAAAAATTATTTTGCAACCTCATAATGCACCATACAATTCTCCATTA
This sequence comes from Megalonaias nervosa, assembly GCA_016617855.1. Lineage (NCBI taxonomy): Eukaryota > Metazoa > Mollusca > Bivalvia > Unionida > Unionidae > Megalonaias > Megalonaias nervosa. Next base: position 103,900 of record JAECUM010002796.1, read on the forward strand.
TGTATGAGTGAAATTTCAAGGCAATGAATGGAAAAGTGTAAAAGCTGATTACACAAAAAAGGTACCCTATGATGTGAAGTATGAACGGGCAGATAAATGGGTAGTCTGTTGGTGTTTTTGTTGATCTCAACAGCACTGTTAACACATTATTGGCTCTATCATGCCAAGGTAATAGGAGCACTTTTTTTCCCCCAAGGACACATAAACAGACTTGTCAATCCTAACAAGACTTCTCAGTGAGGCAGTTGATTGTTTTCAGCTAGTTAGACCAGTTTTCAGTAAGGTTTAACAAAATATCATGTACTGCTATTGCCAAGCTGGAAAACATACATTTAAAAGTCCAGAAGAGTGATTCAAGACTGATGCAGGGATGGTAAACACTGTGTTCAACTTGGAAATTTGTAAAGTTTATTCAACCCTGATTACCACCAGCACAATTTCACAAACCATATTTCCAAATCCTACACAGCTCAGTGACTTCTTGATATCTCACAACTTAATGTAATCCTTTTCTCAAAAAAGTTCATGTGTGCCGTGGCAATGGCAATCATCTTTCCTGCCATGTGACATACTCAAATCAACACATGATGTCCATTAAACGTATTTGTTGCCCTTCCTGCTTATTTTCCCCAAGAGTCTGAATATTCCCTTTTATTCTTCTGTATTTTTTAAACTTTTTAAGAGATTTTCCCTTTCATCCTGACATGTCGCTTGTTGGATGCCATTTTTAAAAACAATAAGCAAATTCCATTGATCAATTCCAATGAATCTGACATGAAAAAATCATGCAGATATTTTGCATCACAAAATACAGTCTAAAGCATCTGAGGTACTCCAGTAAAGTTAGTCTGGTTCCCTGACCAATTCCACTGAATCTAACATGAAACCTGGATCCAAATCAAACACAGACAAGCTAGTATCCAATATCTACAACTTAATAAAGCTAAAGCAAAAACTGGAACTGAAAATGGAATACTCATACAAAATGCATATCTACATATTACTGTTGTATTTAACAAGAAGATACCTTTTCAATCTGTTTTGATGTCATGAGATGATCACTTGAGCTGGTCTTGACAATGTCCTTGTATGTTATATCTGATTTCTGCTTTTTCTCGAGAGCTCCAGATAATCTCATCCAGATCTGTGGCCTTAATGAGTGAGGAATTCCCAGACGTACCATGTTGCGCAATTTGTCAGATCTTGGTAACCGAGATTCAACCTGAAGAAATTAAAAATATTTAATGTTCTGAGTGTAGTACTGAAAGTATTGAAAATATATCTAACATTTGCAAGCAGAGAATTTTTCAAGTGAGCTATTTTAAGACCAAGCTATCCTCAATCTCAAAATAACTAGATTCTTCCTTTTTTCCTATACCCCCCACCCACCCTTTAGCAATATTTACCTGGCCTACTGACAGTAAAAAGTATAAAGAATTTAATACTACTTCATGAAATGATTTTTTAAATCCAAAGACCCACACTCTGGGGATAAATCAATAGACTCAAGTGGACTTGATATCACTCGCCTGGGTAGCTGACACATGTCAGCTTGAGAAATGCAATTTCACAAATGTATTGAAACTGTTGAAGGTAAGAAAAGCATAGAGCACATAGTTGCTACATTTTCAATTATTGCTGGTTTATCTTGTCTTAGAATATATATTACACAAAAAAAACAAGACAATAATAAGCATTCTTCCCTGAATCTCCTTGTTGGGATTAGGCTTTAACTTGTAACTTAGAAACTGTTCACAGCAGTACGTTTAAAGTACATAAACTTACTAAGCATTATAAGAGTTAATCCGATGTTGGCATGCATTCCATGCTCTGTGTTACACACACAGGCCCTGTCTTTTGGAGTTTTAAGTTGGAAACCAATGAGATCCACACCCAAGGGAGTTCCAGTAACTCAGTGGTTAAAGCACTGGACTCGTGATCAGAAAGTTGTGGGTTTGATACCCACCATCTGATCAGCCTGGTTCTTCATTAATATAACTGTATCTCACTCATAACAGAACTCATCTGAGCTCTTGATAATAGAAGTCGACTTACAAAATCTGATCAACATCTGACCGTAAACATGGCCTTTAGAGTGTTTACATGCTCCGCCAACAATATGCAAGATCACCTCATCCAATGTGCATCGATGTCACTCATAACTGAACTAACCTGAGCAAACATTTTGTAAAGTTTATATGAGAATTGAAGTTGGGAACTGAAATTTATATACCTTATCCCATGTCAGATCTCCTACTTCATTGTTATGTGTGAATTCAAGATAGGCTGTCCACTTCAACCTATGCTGTGGATCTTCAACAAATGGCTGCAACAACTTGCTGGAGTTCTCCTCTGGACCATCTGAACATAATATTTTATTCATTTGCTGACAACATCCACAATGTAAGGAATTTAACAATTTATTCAATACTAATTTTAAAATATTCAAAGAAAAATGTCTATATCAAACAATCAGACTACATGTATTAGATGAAACAAAGTGTAAACCAAAATAAATGGATACAAATGTTCATTTAATTTATTGTCAGGTTATGCAAAGAAGTGTTGCTGTTTCAGGGATAAGAAAGTTTATACATGCATATCTCCAGCTGCAACTGAGTAGAGACATCTATTTGGAAAATAATATAAAATCATTTTAAGATCTACACATGTCAGAGTACAATGCAAGATTTAAGTTACAGCTGTTTTTGTAAAACATGTACTCCTCTGTTACTTTAAGCACTGTTTGAACAACAGAGACGCTGCCAGGATTTTATCTGAAGGGGGAGCTCCCCAACTGTCACAAAAATAAGGGGAGAGTACAATAAAAAAGAGGGGGAGAAGGAAACAGCCATAGTTCAACATTCACCAAACAATTTAATTTCCATCTCTTCTCCACTCTCTTAGAAAACTAATGGACTCAAAATCTTTAAAAAGATGTTGCCTCTAGTCATATAAGCATTAATCTGTTGTGTGATTTTGAGTTTAATCTGTTCCTTACCCTGAGTATGAATATTGTTAGGTACTGAGAACTCTCTTTCACCATCTGCTGTCTGAAGGGGCATACGCATAGATGGCTTAGCCAGCTGGAACAAGTCTGAAAACTGTTCTTTAGGGCTGTTATGTACAATTTTCCACAGCTCACAGGTATTGTCTTTTGGATACTTCTCCCAAAAGACATATTTTTCACTAATATAAACTCTTCCAAAGTTACACTTTCTTGAATCAGTGATTCAATTACTGTTATGCCAGATTTACTATCTGTTCCATAATGCTTTATTAGGATTTCAAGTCCGTTGATGCTATAGTCTACTTGTTCAGACAGAGGTAGTTTGATCAAATAAATATCTTAATTTCATCTTTAGATTTTTATATATTTAATGTATCTAAGCCCTTCTTTGGGCTAAATGGTTTTGTAGCACAAGATCCTGCAGGGGCAATGTTAAGTATATGTAATTAAATTATTTGTGTGTTAGTTTTAAATTCTCTTTTATTTTATTTTTATTTCATTACATGTTATTGTAATAACTTTATTCACTGGATTTGACATTTTTCTAGAAAAATTCAGTTCAGTTCTTTTAGCCTGATTAGAACGCAAAAATATTGCTACATTATATTTTTAGCTAATCTAGTTCTTGAACTTGATTCCAATTTTGTAAACATTGAGTGAAAATGATTGGTCATTACCAAGATCATGTTCAGCCCACGTGTTAGTCTGAACAAACAATGTTTTATTTTTAAATTCATTTCCAGTGTGGGAATCAGATTCTTAGATAGGGCTATTCTAGCCTACGTGCTAATTGACTTGTAGTGAGTGATCACGTGACCTATCATGCGGGTCTGAAATGACGTTTTAGTTGGGTTTAATTCTTAATCTCAGTGAATTTTAGTCAGTTGTAAATAATACCTTGAGGCTGAAAGGTATTCCTGTTGTTGCCATTTGAGTTGAGTTTTCTATTTAAAATAATTTATTCACCCTGGAAAATACTCTTCTTCATCGAAATTCTTGGGCAAAGACATTTACTAAAAATTATTCGGAATTCAAAAGCCGGAATTGTATTCTTGGTGACTCAACAAGGAACTGTTGACACATCAACAAAAACTGGTTATAGAGGATGTCATCGCCTTCCATATTGGAACTTCATTGAGATTCGAACTTGGATTCAATTAGAACTTTTTAGTGACAGGACTTGTATTTTTAAATTCTACGATTAATTTTTGGATTATGTTCACAAACCCTAAGTCCTTTTTCATATTTTTACCTTGTTTTCTAGGGAAATAAATTATTTTGTTAAATTTACAAAGCTTGTTGACTTCACTCTTTTCTTTTGTTACTTTTGTATGAGCCTACACATAACAGACAAATTGTGACGAGAAAAGAAACTAAAACTGCACTCTGCTTTTAAATTGTCTGTATTTTAATTCTGCTTGTTAGTCTTCCTTTTTAAGATTTAATTTTGTGATACCACTGAAATGAGGGGCTGACTGGCATGCCATCTGTCTTTGTCCATCTAGCACGTACGTAAGACTTGTATTTAACACCAATTTCGGGCTCAAGATCACTCACTGGTATCTCCATTAAGGCTTTTCCAACTCCAATAATCTGATATACTTTATAACTTTAAAAATAAATTGCCTTAATCACCATCATCAGCCAGTATTTGCAGAATGAAATTGGCACCTAAAGATTTACCATGCTGGGAATCGGCCATTTTGGGTTTTCTAGGTAGACAGTGTTATAAACATATATTTATAAAACTTCCTTGATACAAGATTCAAATTACAACTGAATGCTTGTTCCAGAGTCCAATGTGCCAATTAAATTTAGTTTAAGAACCATTCATGTCAAGCCAATGAAGCCAGATGTGTAAACAGTTATGAAACAAAAAGACAGAAAAACCGCTACAATACCTCTACTGGTGTGGCTTATGTCATGAGAAGCACTTTAACGGTGAATGGCTGATTAAAAATTGTATACTGCACAGAGCACATTTTCATGTGCATGACTTTAAACTACTATGCAGGACTTTTCATGCATCACAGGACTCCATGTGCATGAATTCTTACAAATTTTGTGTGATTCATGTATTTGAACCCGCAATCACTATTGTTCTTTTTATGTAGCCCAAGTGCAAACTAGTCACAAAGTCTGGTAACTGTAAATGGTGAAGAACTTGAGTTATTGTGCAGAAACCATTTTTCTTCTTTTGCTCACAATGACCTTGACCTTTGAGCTTTTGACCCTGAGACTGATAGGATTTTTCCTTATTCCAAGTGCAAACTATCCACAAAAATATTAGCAACAGTAGATGGCAGACAACTTGAGTTATTATGCAGAAATGTAACTAGTAAAAGACAGACAAAAGAAATGGACAATATCGGAACATAATACTTACAACCTGAGAATCTAAACAGGTCATCTGCTTGTGCTATCATTTTAAAAAGACTCAGAATGGATGGAGATAGACAGATGGGCAGGTGTATGGACAGAGCCAAATAATATCAAAGTACCCACCTCTTCTGCTTTTGCAATGGGGTCATACAACACAATCTTTAATAAGCCTGATATACTAAAAGACACAGATTTTAAAGATGGAAAATAAACAAATCAACTTTGAAATACATACCTTCTTCTTCAACTTTAAATCCAAATTCATCATATCTGTAATCCAGTTGACCATTGGGATCTTCTGGCTGCAATGCAGTGAAAACTAAAATAAACAGTTGACCACTGAGATGTTCTGACTGTAGTGCAGTGAAATATAAAGAAAAAAATAAGTTGACTACTGCAGTCTTCTGACCATAACATAGTGAAAAACAAAATAAAACAGTTAACCATTCAAATCTTCTAGATGTATTGCAGTGAAAAAATAACAAAATTATAAACATAATCTTCTGTGTAGTATGTATGCTGAAGTGAAATCACTGTAAATGCTTGGCACTGAAGGATTAACCATCAAACACTGGAACTTCCTCTTTTCATCATTCCAGAAGTAAACAATATTTTTAAAAATTAGTTATATTAGTTTCAAAGTTTATTTTTCTGCTTACTACGGATTTAAATACTATCAAAGTACTGATGAAAATACTGGAAAATAATCATGAGAAATGACAAGGAATAAAAAATAAGAATGCACATAAATACAAGACTATGATAGCAAGGACTGAAGTAAACAACAGATGTCAGGATGTTAACTAACACTGACAGAGACTTCCTGACATACAAAAACATGAAAACACAAGTTCCTCCAAAGGACTGATGCTCTACTTACCGAAAAGAATTTCCAGGAATTCCAATTAAGACTATTTCTTCTTTTTAACTGCAGAGCATGGAAACCATCTCTGATATCCCTGCGCATCAAGCTTTTCAAAATAATCATTGTGGCAACCACATTGGATGTACACGGACAAACTAGACACCATTTGGCAGAAACTCAAAATATGACCATCCATTCAAGAGTTGTAGCAATAGCAAGATTTTCAAAATGGCTGCTTTTTCTGCCATACTGGATAATACATCTCTACTGTTTTCATTTAGGACTAACTAGACATTGTAGTAAGTCTTTAAATGAAATCTCCATGTTGATATGACCATCCATTCCGATTGTGGATATACAAGAATATTTTCAAGATGGCCACTGTGCTGACTGAATGTCAGATCAGCACCATTTCCATTTAAGCCAAAATTGACATGAATGTCTTTTGGTTAAAATCCAAAATCGATATGACCCTTGACCCTCCATCCAGGCAGAATAGTGACAACATTTTTTAAGATACCTTCTATGGTGGCCATACTGGAAGACACATCAGCACCAATTTTATTTAGCATAAAACCAAACTTCATGCTAAGTCTTCTGGTGAAAAAAACCAATGCTGATATGGCCATATGTTCTGGAGTACCAGCAATAACATGATTTTCACAATGGCCATCATGGTAGCCATATTGGATTTAATAGCTGCACCATTATCATTTAAAACTTACTAGACCATAGGATGACTGTATGTAAAGTTTCCTGGCAATCCTCCAAGTAGTTAGATGAAGCAGCGATAACACACTTATACTAGCAGTCAGATGGATGATAGACAACAGACCATCCTATAAGCTGTTCTGGTCAATGACCAGTTGAGCTACAGCTCACTAAATCATCAAAAACAGTCACAGTGACCTGGTTTTGGTATGGCTGAGCTACTAATCCTGAGATGCATCCATATGCAAACATCTATAAGTGTAAGTGAAATAGGACTGAAAATACTGAGGGATTAACGAATGAATGGCTCAAAATACAAAAGTCACTCAAGCATTAAATTTAGGTCGCTGTGCCCTTGTTTGGTGTGATAGAGTTACTCATGTTGAGATGCATCCATTTACCAATGTTACTGAATGTAGGTGAAATAGGGCCCAACAAGTTAAAGAAAAAGGCAAAATTTTATTGGCAAGGGAATAATACTGTAAATACTTGAATATAAGCCAAATAATTAAGGAAAATTAAAAGCCTGGAAGAAGGGAGGTTGGCTTATCTGCAGGACAAGGTTCAAACTTAAAAATCTTAAAGTTTTCTTGTTGACTACCTGTATATATTGTCATTGCAGATCGCAAAAGATGAGATCATGTGCCTACCCTGAACCCCAGAACCTCCTATACTGAAGAAGACCATCCATTCAGATGGAGTAGCAATAACAAGATTTTTCAATATGGCTGGACTTAAGGGGCTGCTTATGAGCGGGTCATGAACTTTTTAAAGTTTTACCTATTCAGCTGGGGGGATTGGCTTATATATATATATATATATATATATATATATATATATATATATATATATATATATATATATATATATTTGGTAATATTCCTAAAACTTGGAGCCAAAACCAATGTTAGAAGAATGGAAAATCAGGACCAACAGGACCTATAAATGATGTCATAGAACACTAACAGTGAAGTTACTTAAGATTTCATCAATATATAGACAATCATTATCAACATGCATGCAAAATGTAGTGGGGGGGGGCGCAATTTTAATTATTTAATAATTGCCCAATGCTATTGCATAGCTTACTCTTTTTTTGTGACCAAAAAACCCTCTCCCATTTGATGTGAATACATTCTCCCAGAACAGAGAATTGTCACTGGGACACAGTGTAACTCTGACATTTTCATGGATAATGAATATGCCTGGGCATCAGAGCTGGGTGGGAGGAGGGCATTCAGCAATAGCAATAGGCAAGTAATACACAATAAAAATAAGTTTTACCCCTTCCCCAAACTACATCTTAATAGCAGTAACACATAATCCATCATTTCTGCATAGCAAAATTTATCAGGTGTGTTGGCTAAGTGTTAAAACTGATCAAAAACAGAGAAAAATGGAATGTACTGACCATTTCAGAGAAATATCCGATTTACTGCATGTAGGTATTCTCAGGTCCACATGCTGTGCCTAAACTGTATGACCCAGAGAAAAAACACCTGCACTCTGCTGCATTAAGGAGTGGAAGTAGAAGACTGCCTATGTAGAACATTGAGGCAGAGATGGCTTGAACCTCATGGGATTTCAGTTCATAAAAGAAAGGTTTCTATCACCAAGGGACCTCTGACAAGCTCAACCCACAATGAAGTGGTGGAGGCTGAAATATCAAAGGAGTCCTGAAAATGAAGGAACATTTCTGATCCTTGCTTTTCCCTATGGAGGCACTGAGATAGAAACACAGTACCCAAAGAGGGCATAAAAGTTATTCTGATCATCCCCAGCACAAATTCTACTGAGACTGGGGATCTCTATCGGTAGTGGAGCTACTGAAGGTAATTGATTTGGCTAAAAATCACAGCTGGCAATGCAGGGAAATGGATTCACAATTGCCATTAAACCATAGACAGCCAATGCTGATAGGCAAGGCATGTAGCATGCTGTCTTCTCACTGATGCCAAAGCAAGTGAAAAAAAATAATCTCAAGTTTAAGGCTCTGAAAGGAAGCCTCACTCAATGGTTCATAGAGAGTTTTGTCAAAGACAACAAAACACAAGATTCATCTGGGAGTAAGAGAGCAGGAGACAGGTCTCTGCAGCTCAAAATACTTAAAAAGGTACAAAGAAGAACCAACAGCCATGCCCTGAGAGAATTTAAGTGCATTGAAAGTGGCAGCTCTATAGCCATTCATAGTCAATACTACACATCCTTTGTTCTCAATAAAGAAACAAAAAGAGATCAGGGACTGAACTCACAGAAGGACAGCTCAGATCAACATATCTCCCACTGCACCAATAACAGAAGACAACCTAGCATCACATACCTTGGATGGAAAATTAATACTGGCCAGAACCATGCCCCTCACACTTGTTCTGGAGCCAAGTGTGAAGGTGGGAATATGAGGGTTGTGAGAATTGTAAGGTCAGAACAACTTGAAGAATTTGTGGTTGCAGTAGGAATGATGAAAGATGTATGCAAAACGATGATCCCACAAGAAGCTGAGCACACCAAATTGCCCATGCTCTCTGGTCCAGTTGTTGAGCCAGGTCAGAAGTCCACCTGAGGCTTTCCATGTGTGTGTGTCTGTGTGCTTTTGATTTTTTAATAGCTTCAACAATCTGAGTCATATCACTACAATGTCTTCAGTGTGACAGTAATGATGTCTAGCACTGGAGCATCATACTGCAGGCATGAAGCATCGTGTTCCATGTAGGCATATTATCCTGAACCAGGCCAACCAGCCCTAAAACTAACCTCCTAATGCTGAGCACATAGTGTGGCACCTGAAAGTATTATTTTTATAAGTTTTTTTTGTATGAATCAATCTGGCTTCAACCACTTAGGTCACTGGAGCAGTCCAAATACTATTGCATATACAGGACAGATTGTCTGCAAATACATTCTTCTTGCTCAGAATGTGGCAAACTAGGGCAGTAATGTTCTACAAGATTTTCAGTGAAAGAGGTTCCAGATCTCTATGCAAAACTAACAGGGACATATGTGCCTCCTTGAAGTCCAAGTTATGCTGTGATGGATGTCACAGGAGGAGACCATGACACAGCATCCCTTTTTACTGCCAGTGCATCCTTGCACAGCTCAAATTACAGCCTTCATTTCTAGAGTACTGATGTGGAAGGACATTTCCTCCTGAGTCCAGTGACCCTGGCAGATTGACCCTCACATTCTAAATGGGCATCCCATCCTGAACCAGACATAATGGAGACCAGATAGGAGTGGAGTTGTCAGGTGCATGGTCACCCCACCTCAAGAACCTGACCTGATTCATCCACCAATGCAGGTTGTGATGAAAATCTGGTCCTTAAGAAATCAGAGCTAAGACTGGTTTCTGTGCGGTTCTCCTTGCAAGAAGGAAAAACTGTAGGGGGCACATATTGTGACATCTAAGGGAACCATATCTGAAGATTCATAGAAATAATATGAAAGGAGGGATATTGATCTGACACCCTTCCAATCACCTTCCTTAGGGTGAAACTTGTAGGCAGATGTCCCCTCTTGCACAGGATGTGACAGTAAAAAATGTAAGAAGGGGTAACTCAGTTCAAACCCTATCCCCAGACCAAGAGGTCCACGTATGATGACCAGTGAACAGTGATCGGCATGGAATGACCAGTGTCCAGTGACCAGTATGATTTGACTTGTCACTGGGACAAACTGACCCTTGTCATAAGACATTATCCAGTGACTGGATTAATTTATGACTGGTGACCGACGACCAGTAACCAGACATTGACATGTGACCAGACTAGTCACTGGTCAATCACCAATTATCTTGTTCATCTATCAGTGTTATGGATGTGGTGCTGTTCCTCCCACTAAGAAGGGCATGACATTCTACCCAAGTAGTAATTGGTGCAGTGCAGCTCCTCCCTTGCTGGAAGGTGTGACATGCTATGCAAGATGTGAGGCATGACATGCTTCTGATCCCTTGCAGGACTGTGCAACGTGCTACTCTAGTCATCAAAGTACACAACTACTCTTCCCTTTGAGAGTGGGGGGATGAAGTAGTCAATGCATTCCTCAAATGAAGGAGGCAATGCATTCCTCAGATGGTCAGTCCCTTTTATCAGAGGAGCTAAGCCAGTCTCCAAAGAGGCTGGTCCCACAATCTTCTAGGACCTAGCAGCACTCTTTCAACCTAAAGAACTAATCATCTTGCAGTGAGATGCTAAGGAGCTATTCAAGTATAACCTGGACAAAAAGGGGAGAGCGATTCCTCCACCTTCTATATGTTCATGTGGAATCAGTGAGATTCCAGATTTTGGATGACCATATATTACAAAATGTACAGTAGTTTTACCATGTGTACTTTGAACAAGCGAGGCAGTCTTGTTTAGTGTCTCTATGGCCCTTCACATGTGCATGCAAGATACACATGGACAATTCTCCACTTATGATGGGATGTATTCACATCAAATGGATGAGGATATTCATCATGAAAAAGGATAAGCTATGCAATAGTTATGTGTTACATATCACTGTTATTAAAATTTAATTAAAATCCAACAATCCTTATTAATGTTATGCTTTGGAAGATCAATAAACAGCCAGGGGCAAAATATTATGTTTATGATTACCTGTAATATTGGGAAGTGAATGTGAAAGGTGTCTATGCAAGACTATACTTATTCTATTTACTCTAAAATGAAAAGACAGATGAGGGGAAAAATATATTTAATGATAGGGTTTTTTTTCTTTTCTAAATGTTATTAACAGTATCCATAGCTGATGTTTTAATATTAACATTTGTTAGTTTTTCCACAACACTATCATGGAAGCCACACCACAGCTAGGGGAGTCAACACAGACATCAATCTGACAGAATGTCTTTTGTACAAATGTGAAAGGTGTTTATGCTGGGACTCTGCAAATCATCTTTGGTCAGTTTAGGAGAGGAATCTACAATATTATTTTTTTAAAAATTAAATTACCATATCCATTCTTCACAGGAAATAGCTATAAAGGACATTTATAAAGGAAGGTAAATAATTCAAATATAGTTATGCTCAAGTCAGAGTTTTACAAATAAATTATCATAAAAGTGTTGAATTCAATACACTTCTAAGGGAAGTCTATTGTAAAAGCAGAAAGTAAAATGGTTGTCATTAAACATTGACTGAACTGTGATTTTATGTGATAACTATACAGCAATTTTGAGGTAAAGGATAATTTGATGTTAATTTGCCTGAGCTACTGAAATTACGTACAAAATCTCTCTTAAGTGAAGCGATGTTGTAACTCAAGTCAGCATTGTAAAGGTGTCATCATGAATGACTGTACTTCAGAAATGAAAGGAAATGGCCAGAGGGTGAGTGTTTGACTGTAAGATGTAATTAACAATTTCTGTTTTGTGACCCAAGGTACGATCATTAATGGGTAACGCTGTCAATGGTTACCTGGGTATTCAGGTACCTACATCCTGACAATAACCCGGGTAATAAAATGGGCAACTGGGTAAAAATTTAAGAAAAAAACACTGAACATGTTTCCATTTTCAGATCAAAGACATCGGGAGCAAGCAAGACAGACAATGATGATTACAGTTTGAGGTTATCACGTGACTCAGCCACTGTTAGACCTCTGCCTAATTTCCTTATCTTCCATTTACAGTAACTGAACATGAAACAGTTCCAAGAATACAGACGAGTTTCTTAAATGTGAAACCATGTGTCACAGATTCATTATATTATTATATACACACACAAAGCAGACAAGTCTAAATTTTATAAAAAATAGCACCTGATATTAAGATCAGCAGGCTTTATCAATGTGACTCATGGATGTTATATGACTGAAAAATGATAGGAGAGGGAATTTGTTAAAGTTAAAAACATGTTGCATCAGGAAAAGGATGAATCAATAGCACTTTACAAATTTTGAAAGAAGAATTTGACAGTGATGTAGTATAGCAGTCATCATTTCGACTTCACAGTACACAGTAAAAGTTAGACATGTAGACTAGTTAAAGTGACTGTCATGCATAAATAATTTATCATACTCTCATACTAACTACTACTCCACATGGATTTAGCCAATTTGTGACAAGAATTTTAAATGTTGATCCAAGTAATTATCAAAAATAAATGTATGTTTTTCATACAGTTTTCTGTAAATGTCTGATCACTGGCAGGTAATTGATATTTATTCACCAGGTGTTAAAATAGTATTGTTCAAAAACAGTACTAGCCTAACACTGTTTAAACAGAAACAACAGTTGCCTGCCCTTGTTATGATATTATGACTGTGTCAGGAATTGCTTATTCATGATAGATTGTCATTGGCTGTAGAGTATGCAAATTTTATCATTAAGGAATAGCGGCTGAACTACGTATCTTAGGTGCATATGTCTGAACCATTCAAGCAAGAAAATAATTTTCCCAATACCAACATTCAAGTTTTTGTACAGAAACCAATTTCTTCTTTCAGTCACAGTGACCATGACAAAACTGATTGTGCATTTCTTTACACCAAGTTCAAGCTATCAACATAGTTTGGTAACTGTTGATGGTGCAGAATTCAAATTATTGTGCAGCAACCGTTTTTCTTTTGTTAGTGAGCCTGATCATTGAGCTGTTGTGGCTGAAATCAGTATGGTTCTTGCTTACCTCAAGTGCATGCCATCCACAAAGTTTGGTTAACTGTAGACGACAGATAACTTGAGCTATTGTGCAGAAACAAAATTGGTAACAGACAGATGGTTAAAGGGCAAGATGGAAAAAAGGGTAAAGAACAAGATGGATGGACAGGCATCAGGGCATGGCAGATGTATAAAAATGTAACACATGCCAAAAAATTTATACACACCATATAAGGTGTAAAGCTAGATGCTGTGATATTTGCCATCATCAATCCTTAATCCATGCAGAAAATTTTAGAATTTCTTTTCAGCCCTAAATCAGATATTATGCAGTTTAGACAAACCTGTTTTTCAAGTTTAGACATGATATCCTGGGGCCACATGGAGGGTGTCAGGGCTGAAAATGGCCCCCCAGGAGTTGGTGTAAACTCTGTAGACCCAACCGGAAGGGAAGATGATAATCCACTGTCATACACAGGGTCATCTTCATCTTCTGAAAGTGTCTCCACTAAAAATAATGATATGCATGTTAACTGTGCTTATGCAATGATATCGTGATATGTGGATATATGGTAATAAACAAACAGATGGATGGACAGCTGGACAGTTTCTGTCTGTCCATTACTATACATCCAACTAAATAGTTTGATGGTGTGCATGTGTGTGTGTATGTGAGTGTGATTTGGAATTTTAACATAGCTTTAACAATTTTTTCAGTCATATCGCTATGATATCTGCAGTGCGGCAATTTTCACCCCAATAAAAGGGATACATGGAAATCAAGGCATAGTGATCCTGGAAATGGGATAATTCCACGTCCTCCGTGCTTACTGGATGCATAAACAGGTCTACAAGAGTCCTGTCATTGCAAATGTTATAGTTTATTTTAAATTTTTGTGTATATGACTTCTGACCCCTCCCAGGAACCCCCAAGGTGATAGGAAAGAATGATACCCCTTTCACTGAAGGTACCAAATGAAAAAGTACAAAGTTTGATTTATCACCCAGCAGTTCAGGAGGAGATCTGGTAATGGACAGAAAGATGTAGGGCTACTTGATGCTTTTTCATATGAGCATTAAGTAGCACCTAACATCAGCCAAATCCAGAAGCAGCCGGCCAAGAAATCTGGGTCTAAAGGCTGTGTTCTGTTGAAATTTCTCCAGTGCTTTTGTTTCCTGATGTTATAAAAACAAATGTTTCAATGTTCCCTAGTTATTGCATCTTCAACCAAATTTGACTGCACATCATTATCATTAATCTAACATTGAAAGACCTCTATGCCTGGGTGCTTTATGTCAAAATGTTAGCCATAATTCTGTTCAACACATTTTCACAAATAAAGTTGTGAAAATGTTTTTCAACATTTAGTCATGGCATCTACATCTGATGGCAGTACAGCATATTTTGTATAAATCTGAAAGCCTTCAACTTGGATTATGTTGGTCAGATCTGGTCAGTTTAGAAAACATTGGCTTTTCTATTTAGAGTAACAGTATCACTATTTTGAACCAGATTGGCCTCAGTTGTATAAATGTGTGAAAGATCTTTAAGACAGTATGCTTTCTGTCAAGTTTTGCTCAAATTCAATTCAGTGCCAAGTTTCAGGTACATTAACATGGTATTAGTAGCAACTCTATTTCACCACATGTCAAACTTGTTTCCAAATATTTAAGAATTTCCAATGATTAACTCATAAATAGACAGGTTGATAGATAATAGAAACTTTGAAACTGGCCAATGGGGCATTTTAGGAGTAACCAGAGATGATTCATTAGTGTTTTTCTGAAAACCCATCTCAATATGATCATAAATTCAGAAGGAGTAACAATATGATTTTTTAAGATGGACACTGTGGCAGCCATATATTCAAAATTTGAAATTAATATTCTGAGATCACTAAATTTGCTGATGATCACTAAAGTGCCTCAAATCCATTGTATCAGTACTAATATTTGCCAGTGGATATCATAAAATTCCAAGTGGTCTTTTGTCAAATATATCTAATAACACATGGAATGAATCTATGGTGTTTACATGTTAATTTAGTACCTACCAAGACCTCGCATTTGCTCAGTACATGCTAATGAAGGATACGGCCATTTGTCCATCCATGCATGAAAGTACATAAAAATAAGGGTGTATATTGTCAAAACAGCCACCACATATACTGATCTAGTCTGGTACCATGGCCCAATGCACAAATTTCCATACCAATGATGATATAATAATAATGTTGAGTACCAGACTAGTACCAAAATGTGGTTTTGGCTGTCAATATTCTCAGTGAATAAAGAAATTATACATGTAAATGTATTTTTAGATTGTTGTTGATAAACATTCAATGTATAGTGAGGTGACAATCTGGAAAGATGCAGTCAGTTTGATAACAATATTTATATGCTTCTTTGAATCTACAGAGATAGAAATATCCCCATTAATACTCCATACTTTCTTTTCAAAAACATAAAACAAGTATCAGAATGAAGCTTGGTTAAAAATGATTTTTTATATGCAACAGAATGATCACAACTCTGGTTAAAAAAGTTCTCAATGTGATTTACTTTCCAAAATTTCGGAGCAAAAATTATGATACCTGTGAATGTAAAATATGTTAAATTCAATTTTGGGAAGAAATAAAAAAGAAATTCCAAATTTTCATATACCATGTAAAAATTTCTCTTACCCTTTCTTGAAATGTATCGCTTAGTTATGGTGAATAAGTAATTACCTCCCTTGACTGAAAATGATCATTTCTCTTGATGACAAAATGGATAAATGTCTGTTTTGTTTTAAGGGGAACATCACCTGCCAAGCTAGGGACAACAACACTCTCAGCAATAATAATAATAATGTCCCTTTTCAGTGGGTCCTAGCAACAGACTTTGAAAACAAATTATCGACTCTAAAAAAAAACATAATCTAAGAATCATTTCATATAGAGACATCATTTATCTGGTGAATATAAAATATAAACTTCTCTTCTTTGACCATAAAGGGTACTGTAGCTTATGACAGCCATTTCATCACCTAATATTTCCTGAAGTTCCAGTTAATAAACATAAAAGAACCACTTCATTTTCTATTGATATACTTTATATATATGTGTACCAATGGAACAAAATTTTAGCAATTCCTTTCTTTACTGGTTTACAACAGAAGTCACAACATAATGGCATCTGAGAAAAGCAGAACCAATGCTTGCAGATTTGTTGTTTGTATTTTAAACTCAATTCATCTTACATTATTTTAAAGTCTCTCTATCCATTTCATATGTAATAACAATCAAAATTGACAAACTAATACAGTAAGGTAATCCAGTTGTGAGTCCATCTACAACTGGACAAAACTAGAAGCCACTTGCTGTTGCTAGATGGCAACACAACTAATGCCAAGTGTGCATCATCAAATTTGGGTACACTGTCCAAAATTCAGATTTACAAAATTGTGAATGTGGCAGCTTTCATGTCTTAAGTGTGAATCAAGGATATCAAAATGCATAAAACTTAGTCATTTCATTTATCAGCTATAATTTCTAACCTCAATATCGCCAGGGGGCTTCTAACACTGTCATCCTCTTCGCATTTCAATCCAAGGAGGATATTCTTCACTAAAACAGCCACCATATTTACATGGAGGAGCCTGTATTTTTAGACCACAGGAGTGATATAGTTCGTCAGCTTCAATACATTCTCAATATTTCCATAAATACGAGAGTTAATCCCTCTTAATGCTTGCCCTTTTTATTTTTTTAAAATATTACATCTAAGCATTGCAAATCTCAGACGCAGAAAACAGTTGGGGTTTTTTCTATGTATGTATAGTTCAAGGAACATAACCCTTCACAAAAAATGGACTTTGGCGGTGAAAATTCCACTTGGGTTGAAACAAACAAGATTAGAGTGTTAAAGACCCTCTGGTTATACTGGTACTCAGGTTAAAAACGATAAACTGATAATTGAATGAACTAAGTTTTGTGCTCTTTTTGTCCTTGATTCCTTACATTTGTTAAATTGGTAGGGGATACAAGCTACCAAGAGGGTAGGCAGAATTTCAGCCAAACAATACTATCTTCATTCTGCACAAAAGAAACTATAATACCATAAACCTTCTTATATTCATATACTGTTATGTTATACCTATGTGGGCATCTGATCAATTTCTGTTTTCTGTTGCAGTTTTATATGGTACAAGAATTGGAGTAATAGTAATTACCATATTTTAATGCTTTGTTCTTGTTGCTGCAGCCAGTATTATTAGTGAAGGAAGAACTCTGGAAAACCCTGGAAAGAACCACCGACCCATGAGAAACTACTGGCAAGCTTTCTCACATACCCACATTGGCTGAACCAGAGACTCAAACCCATGCAGACAGAGGTGAGATGGCAATGATCCTTAACGGTGAGCGCTTTAGATCACTCAGCTGCTCGGGGCCCCCATTTTAATGCTCTTAATATGAACAAGTGATGGTTTGTGTCAGTTTCTAATGCAAGAAATTCACTCAAAAAGTCCAACTTCAAACTGTTCATCGTCTCTGGTTAACAAAATTGGAATTTGTTTTTACTCTAATTCTTGAAAAATTATGGCACTTTTCTTTATTGCCATAACAAGCAAATGTATCCCCCACATTACTCTTACCAATATTGTAGCTTTATTATACACAGAAGTAAAACAGGATTTATTATCAAATGATTCACTTGTAAATATTACTTACCATATATAGGTAATAATAACGTCAGTGCATATGAATGTTGAAATTCTTGGGATGTAGAGGTAAATTATGTACAGAGTGAGAGATGGTGAATGAAACTATATTTCCTGTTTATAAATCACTTATATCTAAAGCTGTTTCTTAAAACAAACATGTATTTTCATCTATGAACATTTCTGCATGTCATTCATATTTTCCTAATTAACATCACGGATGCTGCTGCTGATGATAATGCCTACGGGTACCTTGCATACGTGTCAAAACATGGTAGATGATATTTCAGGGAGGTAAAAGACTATGCTAAAATAGAGATGAACCTTCAGTTGCTTTGCCACTGTATCCTTCATTGGATCTGCCACCAAATACAGATTTGGCTAGTTCCATCTCTGTCTCTTCTTTTCATCTACATCTGTTTCTATCAACTGCAGAATCTATCCCAAAATTGTTGCAAGTATTCATCCGCACAAAATACGCCATACTGTCAACAAAGAGATATTCTTTTCAACGTAAATAATACTCTCATGCTTCTCATTCAGAATGACGAGTTTTAACTAATTATTCATATTTAAATCATCTATCGAACGCTTTATCCTTAATGGAAAAAGAAACAGTGTAGTAACATTTGAACTATTTCTTTTGATGTAGGAGTTAACAGACTGGTTGCTACTTCGTACTTTGTTCCTTAGGCTGGTCATAGTTTATAAATATATTGCACCAGAGGCAAAGTTAACGGTGTCCGAGATAAACACTTAATATACTAAATTTATTCTCCTTGTAAGTGAATATACCAATGGAGCCTACTGTAGCGGCAGATAGTATCACGTCTACCCATTCTGCAACAAAGTCAAATTACTTTCATTAGTTTATAAAACGTGCATGATAGGACCATCCGCTATACAAAACTCCACAGTATTCCATCAACACGCCGTGTGTAGTGACAAGGCTCAGTCCTCAACTGTCCAATATGCCGAGTGTAGTGAATAATAAGTGATATCCTATCAGCAGCAGGGAGGGTGAACAGACCAAGTTTATTCATGAAAATAAAGCTTCCTACGGAGGGTGAATAGAGCAAGTTTTATTTTTAAAAAATAGAGCTTCCTACGAAAACGAAAATACAAGCGTCAATAATTCTAAACCGAGCCCTCTAACTGGTTTGCACTAAACCGAGGCAAGAACAAGGTTATATTTATCGAACCGGAATATTCACTGATGGTTGTCCCCCTTATAGCGACGCGGTTAGGTGGGAACTCTCTCAACCAAAATTATTATCGAGACCTATACTATATCGTGACCGAGGATCACGTAAATTTATCGTGATAAATCCATGAGGAATCGCTTGTGCTTTTTGAGAAGAAGTTTTTAAACTTAATCATATCCATGTCTCCTGAACACCAAGTCTGATAGATGTTTCTTAGTGCGTGGGTATCAACACCATTAAAGACAACCAACAGATTGCAGTTATCTTTGATCACTTTAGGTATTTGTGTATATCGCTGAGTAACATATATAATATCAGTGTTTTTGCGTCTGCCTCGGGGAATATATCCGAGCTGGACTTGATTGTTTGTCTAGCATCACATCATCGTACACAACGAGATTATTAATACATGAATCCATCGAGATCATCCACAGATGGAGCATCGTGATATCGGTGATAAAATCAATAATATCATTACAGTCTTCATCCGACGACTTCGCTTCTTCATTAAAATCTTTATGCACATCGTAGCATCGCTGATCATCTACAGATGATGCCACTAAATACAACTTATACCACTTGAGCCATCTCATTATCAGGTTAAGCAACATTTGCGTCTTACCAGACCCAGATGGACCATTGATAATTGCTCTGATAGAATTTGGTAGCGCTGCATGGTGCTTGATTGGCTCTTGCTTTCGTGTCGCTGAGAAACTAATGACATTCATGTTGTAGAAATATAATAAACAATATGGATTTATATTGCGTTCGATGCAGAGCACCCACCCCCACCAGTGGATTAAAAACAATAACGACGAGGAATAAAAATCGTGCACTTACAGGCAAGTGTGTGAAATGTGGTGCAAAAAAACCCCACAAATTTATCTCTCATGAAACAGGCGGAGATATCTCTGCTTCACTGGGAAAATTACCAGGAGCTCAATGGGCTAAGTATCCTGGCGAAAAGCAGCATCCTGGATATAAGTATTGTGGTCCTTGAACCAGACCTGATATCCAGCTTGATGAGAAAAATCAGCCAAGACCTGGAGAGTATCCAATAAATGCGATTGATCAAGCGTGCCACGTTCATGATGTTGCGTATAAATATCCAGATTTACAACAACGACATATTGCAGATGTGAAGTTGACTCACACTCTAAAGTCTGTAAAAAATAAATCTCTCAGAGAATCGCTTCCTAAGTTTTTGATAAGATCTGCGATGAAAGATAAACTAGTGCTAGGGGCCGCTAATAAGTCGGCCGATTATTATTATAATAATGCAATCGATTTATAAAAGCCCAAGATGATATTCGAGGGGTAGAGCAGCGATTAATAAACTTGCTGATGCAGCAGGTGTCGAACGTTCTGTTGCTGCAGATTCGTTAGCACCATAGGCAAATATGGCAAATTTATCTACCAACACCCAAAAAATTCAGTACGCACATTTTAATGTCAGTACTCCCAACGAAGTTCATCAGGCAGATATTTTGTTTTTACCGCATGATACTATTAAAACTGGTAGACGTCAATCAGGCACATACAAATACGCGTTGACGTTGCAAGTAAATATAAAGAAGCAGAACCATTATCAACAAAGACAGCACACTGAAGTTGCATCTGCGTTTGAACGAATTTATCAACATGGCGGCTCGCGGTGGCCACAGTTGCTACAGGCTGATCCTGGCAAACAATTTATTGACGCAGTAACATCTCTGATGACACAACATAACGTCAAAGTCAGACGAGGGCAAACCGCAATTCATCGCGATCAGGCAATCGTTGAGCGATTTAATCGAACACTTGCTGAGCGATTGTTTGGATATCAGTATGCGCAGGAAATATCCCTGAACAAAGTTCAGGCGGACAAGAGACTCGTGAATGGGTTGCAAGACTACCAAGTGTGATAGCTGCGTTAAATGCTTAAATTACTCGTGGAATTTCTATGACCCCCTTTAATGCAATCTCGAAGAAACACATACCATTTAAGCGACGTTACTCTTTCTCAAAACAACCAGCACTAGGTAATGTGACCGTCGGATATTTACATGAGCCGGGTGAGCTTGAGGGAGGGGGTAAAAGAAAAGAGCGACTGACCCAGTCTGGAGTGTAACCACACATAAAATTTCCAACGTGGTAAGATCAACAGGTAGATCTGCAATTTACAAACTAGATTCAACTGCTCCTCAACGTGGATTTGTCCGTGAACAATTACAAGTAATTCCTGAAGATACACAATTACCACCTCCTTCACTTTTGTGAAGGGTTATTCGTTAGCAATAAGGCACTGGCTCTTCGACGTCGATTACACTCAAGACAGTTCAGCATCACATTTTCAAGTGTGTGGCCGAGATTACTATTAATTCTATCTACGGTAAATTGTCGTGGGTCAGTAGGAGAATACTGCCACAACATTACTCTTACAGCAAACACAGTGATGATTTTGTTGTTGTTTCAGTGTCATGATAAACGTAACATCAAGATCAAAGTCACGCTTATTTTTTTTATGTCACACTGCTGATAACCAGCTAATTTTTTCTTCCTATATCGTGTAACTACGATGCGTTGATTTCATGAGTTTAATTATTATTCGTTGCGCAGTTTATGATAACCCTCCGTAGCTGAGACATTCTTCTGACTCTCGACACTGCTAGATAAACTAAATTTGACCATTCCATACGATCATCAACAATCCAAATATTAGTAGAGTAATAGGGGAAAACAAGGATTCTAGCTCAAGACTTCAATCCCAGGTCCCAACCACATCCAAACAAATACAGTTTCCCACCAGGTTTCTGGCTCAAGTTTATTGTATTATTGTTAGTAAAATTGATTAGGGAGAATTAAAAGCATTGTTTGAGATTATTTTATTTCTAAAGTTTAGACAAAATTTCATACCTTATCATCACCATACTTTTTTTGATAATTATTTTCATACTTGCTAACTCTCATTGGTAGAATATCTGTTAACATACTGTCAGTAATATGGAACTCTCGTATTAAATCGTTGATATCATATTGTATACCTCGCAAATAAGATCGTATCTGATCAAGCGATATTTTATAAGTGATACTTGCTGTTTTGCAGGCATTTTTTTTTCTCAAGTCGAGGCTTAATTATTTTTACACGCTGTTGCAAGAGAAACACCAACGCCAGATATTATTAACAAAAACGGATTTAGTGATGCTCCACTTGAGATTATACCAGACCTGGTCATTAGCAGTGGTAAATATGCCATTACTCGAAGTATTCTACTATAATACTTGTAACATCGTTTTACACACCAAAGTTTTTTATGATAATATCTGTAATATTGCATTAGTGCGTCAACATCTTGTTTTGGAATTTCATCTGAAATATGATTGAAATCGATGATCTGTTTTTTTCATTATACAATATTTGCTTACAATTTTTATACGATATTAAAAACTCTAGTACCAACAATCAAATCAAGAAACTCACGAAACTTATTATTGTTAGGATCAGCTATAAAATCTCTGTACGTGTCATAAACATCTAACGAAGTATCTCTATATCGTTCATCTGTTAGTACCTCATTTTTCTTTAACCAACTGTAGGAGTCAAACGTGTTTTCTACCTCACGTTCATACAAGTCTGTTTTATTTACCAAATTAACGTATTCTCTTTCTGTTTCATCAATAAACCCTAGTACCAAGCTTATTTGATCCAACGTTAAATTTTTGAGGACAAGATGTTGTCTGATAATTCCGTATGCAACTATAAAATTTATTAGCATTACTTTTCGGACCAATAACAGAAGCTATTCTCAACATTCCATTTTCCTATGGTTCGGTGAGTGTTTTCTCGATTTCATTATAATAATTTCGTATTGATAATTGTCTAAGCGTTGGAGTCATGGAAGTGGAACATCATCTTCTTCACTTATGCCGAAGTAAGAATCAATCTTTGCTTCCAACCTTGCTTTTTCAACTTCTTCAAAAAACTTTTCTCGCCCAACATCATTGAGATTATCAGTTTCCTCGTTAATACTTTTGATTATCTCTTGAGATTTATTAACAATAATCGGATCGAATTCTGGTTTTTTAAGTATCATCGGCAGAATTGCGTTCGAGTACACCTTAATAAACGTTATATCAATTTTTATACCAGCGATTTTAAAAAGGGTTTCCTTGTCGTGGTAGTACATACCAAGATGCTTACAAATTTCTCGTTTTGAAAAACTTTTGTATAATTTTTTGTTTCTTTTTAATTTTATTATTTTAGATCCCGCTATTTTATCAAGACGATCATGATTGTCGTTTATTCGCTTTTTTTTCTCCTGATTCATTACATTATAAGCTCGTACTCTTATCAGATTTGATTGAATTATTGTATCAATATTTTCCTTGTCAAGCTCGAGCAATATTTTTTTCATCATGATTTCAACTTTTTTTTTTTTTTATTTTTTTTTTTCTAGACAATTATCAGGATGACAGTATCTGTTTATAATATTAAAGTTTTCTATTGCTTCTACTAGTTGTGGTCCTCGCATATGCATAACGCAAATAAAAAAATTTCAGCTTCTGGTAATGTTGGATTGTTCATTGAAACAACGTTAAGAGATTTCATATCATATATTTTTTGTGATTTCTTGTTATAATTCTTTATCACAAAAATTGCGGACGGATTAAAAATAATTCTGTAAAATTCTTTTGCAACAGTTATAATTGGTTGTTCAGACATTATTTTATAATGTTCGATTAAATTTAATCATCGAGTGTGTATATTTGAAATGCTGTCAGTCCTAGAAACGGACTTTCAGCAGCGACAACATAAACTAGAAAATACAAGTACTTGTTAACGATATTCGCACATGGAATTGTAAAGTCTTGCGTTGTTGAGATATATGTGTTTTCTGCACTATATAATATTACCCAGTTGATATCATCGTTTGATCCTTCCAATCGCCAATTATAAATTCGACCAACACTAGAGTTTAATCGACGGCGCAAATGGAATTGGCAAATAGCAACTGCAATGGGACATTTAATTTTGATCCAAAAGTTTTCAACTTCTCAGTTAGTCGTCCATTCTTGTCTATCAGAGAAAGCATAATGGGGATAATTTTCAGGATAATGTGTCGATGCGCTTACCTCAAACCCAACTCGGTTATCAGTTGCCTTAAAAAGTGTTGGAATATACCCAACATTATTTTTAGTTCGTTTTATACCACCACTAGATATATTATCAACGTACGCCTTATTTGTTAGATCATTAGGTTTAACTGGAACATATGTCGTTGTTATTTTGTTGTTTCCCATATTTATGTTAGCTGACATTCGTCCACCGGATCGTTTTAAATACGAGGTGAGTTCTTCTTTTAACTGAGCGTAACTAATAGCATCAGTCTCATTAGCTGGTGGTGAGGCTGTCGGTAATCCAGTTATTTTTGAGTTATTGCTAATTATCAGGTAACCTGTCATTGTGTCGCCGGTCTTATTAATCTTATTATAATCAAAGGATTTTAGTTGCGCATAACTTACGGCTTGTGTAGTATCAACATTTGCTGGTGGATACGCAGTTTCTAGCCCAATAATTTTTTTACTCGACATATTAATATTACCTGTAACAGTTCCACCTGTTTTATCAAGCTTGTTGTCATCCACATACTTCAACTGTAAATAACTTACTGCTTGGGTTTGATTTAAGTTTGCTGGCGGATACGTGGTCTCCAAATTTTTTTTCGTGACATATCCAAGTTGCCGCTTAAAATTCCCCCTATCAGTGATAGTTTGTTATTGTCGATCGTTTGTAGTTGTGAATAACTTTCCGCTTGAGTAAGATCGACCTTTAGTAGCGGATAATCTACTTCTAGTCCAAGTACTCGCTGATTCGACATTAATAAAATACCTGTCATTCTGTAGCCGGTTTTGTTGACTAATGATGACGTATCAGTTATTATTAGTTCGTCTCCTGTAAATGTTGTTCCAAACTTTGTGTAACAACTCATATTGCATAAATTATATAACATAAAAAATTATATAACAATAATGGCGACGATATTAAATTTTGACACCAAACGATTAGGTGGCGCTCTACAATTTCGTATTTAGCATAAGGTTAGAATTTTAAAGAAAAAGACTTCCTCTGGGTTTCCTCACTAGTTATACTGGCTATTTAAAAAAGACTTTGTATGTCTTAGGTGTTGTTCAAAGAACCTTTAATTTCCCTTTATTTTGGTGTATGATTGATAGGTGTAATATGGGTTATAGAGCATAAAGCTTGGCCTTACTCCAGATGTGCACCTTTCAAAAAAGTGCTAGCTCCACTTGGTCATTTTCACTTCCTGAACTTCAGAGGTAAATTGTAAAAAAAAGAGCCGATAACTTTTTTTACATTTTATATACTTGGTAATTCATTCATTGCACTTTCAGAAGCTGGTATTGTCTAGTCTGGCAAAATTTATTTTCCCTATTTTAAAAGCTACTAAGGATAGTGTACTTTAGACAAATTCAGGCTGATTTTTGGAGCACAAGGGAGCAGTCATTTTAGTTAGCAGTGTGCTAAGATCATTTACAATTTCCAAAAGTACAATATCCTAAGAAATGTCAGCCACATTACATCAAAGTAGAATAGAGGTATGCCAACATTCTCTCCACTATGCATGTTTTAAATGCAAACAACTTCGCCTTACATACGTTACTCTCTCAAAGTACATAATAACTGGTGAGCGCCCCCTTAAAGAGCACATAGGTATTATTATTGTATGATTTAATTTGATTGTATGGCTGAAATATTTAAGTCGAAAGCATCATATCAGTCCTTTTGAATAATTCTCCTGAATTTCCCCCCTCAGAACAGTATTTATTAGTGTCAGAGTCTCAAACAGGTACAGCCCTCCCCCCATGATAAAAAGTGAGCTATTTTAAAAATGTGCATTGCATTTTGTCAACATAGCAACCAGTGTTATTCTGAAAGACAGGAACATGAAACTAGCCATAATTATTCCTGAGATGTCAACAATAAATTTTGCAGTTTGAAAAGGGATGGAACAGGTGAGGTTCATAAAGGTCAAAGGTCAAAGGGTAAAATATTAGCTTATTGTTTAATATGGAAGAAAACAAATTTGCTTTGTCATCATTTATTTTTTAATTTCATTGCAAATAAATGAAAAGAAACATTTTCACTATATATTTCTTTTACTTAATGCAACAGTTTTAAATTTAAGTTGACTTTATTCCTATATTCTAAGACTTCTAATTTCCCCATAATTAAGGTCACTACTCACACAAACATGCCTCATAGCAAATTATGTAAGCAAGAGCAAAATAAGCATAATTAGCTTATTTTCATGCATAAAATCAATGTTAATGTACCATTTTATTCAGAACATCATACATAACAATATGAAAATAAGAAAAATAATTGCATACATTTTTATATTTGTTTTAAGGTGGCGCTCTACAGTTTTGTATTTTGTATAGGGTTAGAATTTTAAAGAAAAAGACTTCCTCTGGGTTTCCTAACTAGTTATACTGGCTATTTAAAAAAGACCTTGTATATCTTAGGTGTTGTTCAAAGAACCTTTAATTCCCTTTATTTTAGTGTATGATTGATGGATGTAATATGGGTTATAGAGTATACAGTTTGGCCTTACTCCAGATGTGCACCTTTCAAAAAAGTGCTACCTCCACTTGGTCATTTTCACTTCCTGAACTTCAGAGGTAAATTGTAAAAAAAAAAGAGCTGATAACTTTTTTTTACATTTTATATATTTGGTAATTCATTCATTGCACTTTCAGAAGCTGATATTGTCTAGTCTGGCAAAATTTATTTTCCCTATTTTAAAAGCTACTAAGGATAGTGTACTTTAGACAAATTCAGGCTGATTTTTGGAGCACAAGGGAGCAGTCATTTTAGTTAGCAGTGTGCTAAGATCATTTACAATTTCTAAAAGTACAATATCCAAAGAAATGTCAGTCACATTACATCAAAGTAGCATAAAGGTATGCCAACATTCTCTCTAGTCCGATAAACCAACCCTCCAAATCTGTGTTGATACTGATGGACAAAAAATCAACATCATCACGGGTGAAGGGCTGATTTATGGGCCTATATTCTCTCCATTGTGCATGTTTTTAATCCAAACAACCTCATCTTACATACGTCACTCTCTCAAAAGTACATAATAACTGGTGAGCGCCCCCATGTGGGTCGCGAGATTTGTGAGGTCATGTGACTCGGAATGCAAATGACGAGTTCCAGGTCAAATTTCATCAACGCTATAGTTGCATCTCGTCTCTCAGCGGATTAAAGATATAACGAATGCAACACTCGCTATTTCTGAGAAAATAAATCATATTCCTATGCAGGTATATCTCGATGAAAAGTCCTTAAAGTTTGCTAGACCGGTTAGTAAGCGGTGTCGGCAAATTCCAACTTTTCGATAGGGAATGGACTCGGACCATACACCCCAATATAAATGTCCAAATATCAAAATATGGGGGGGGGGGAGGAGGGCAAGGGTAAGAGGAAGCTCGGACTAGCGAAATAACTGTAACTCAACAATCCACGAAAATTGATAACGCCAACAATGGAGGTCTAATTTCAAATCGTATTTTAAAAATTGTAATCGTAACAAAAATAAAATCTAATTACCAGCGCTGAAATGAAACGTACAATGAATTATTAGAAACGGTTAAAGTATATACACCAATGGTCAGATAACATAATACTAAATTTCTAGTAGCACAAGTCTCAATGTCTATGTTATTTTTTTAAAACCACAACGTCTAATGAATAACATCGTTTCTACCAAGTCATTTGCATATTTGCATAAATGAATATTTAATAACTGACAGGATTTCTCGAATATTCCATGTGTTATGGATGGTGCCGAAGAAAAATGGGTGAAAAGGTTGAACGATGATCGACACTTGAATCCCTTATGAACGAAAATGGAGCACTTGGTACAAATCAAAATCACTTGAACAAATTATTGCATTGAGGAGCAATAATCCCAAAACACGTCCAAACCGAAATGTATCCCAATGTTTTAACGTTTAAATTTGGTTGAAAGCCATCTAAATGGTTGAAATTAAGATAGACTTAAATTTCGCCCAGTCAGATTTCTAGGTTCTAAATTTCAGTGAAACTCCAGACCCACGTTTTGTTCATGAAATGCAAAAAAAAAAAAAAAAAATTCCTATAGGGATATACAAAGCCCAAAAGGGGAAATAACTAAGACTTAATGAATAATATTCAGATCATTAAACACCTTTGAGAGGCCGTTTTACTATATGACAGAAGATAAATAAAATTCCGTCTGCTTAACTCTCGGTAGGTCCGTGTAAGATATATCATTACGTAATCCCATACAAGGTGATTGGATCATCGCACACACACAGCATTCTGAAACAAAAACAAGACCTGTAGATATCACTTACAACGTGTAATGTGGTATTGTCGTAGATGTTTTCCAACGTAAACGAACCTAATGTAATTAGTAGAAACAAGCCGCGTGTACACAGGCGATGTACATAGTACATAAGTGTGCTGAAAAGCACAGCAAGGCTGCTGCCCATGTAGTGGATCTGAAAGAGACATATAGAATCTATGTTGGGGTTTGGACCGAGACAAGGAAATCCCAGTCAAGGGGATACATTATTTGTCTCCCCACGAGGCTAGCCGAGTGGG
>JAECUM010002797.1:0-74713 GCA_016617855.1 Megalonaias nervosa
CTTAATGCAGAATTTATTCAACTTGAAGATTCAGTACTTGAAAATTCGACACATTACACCAATACTTCGACCTTTTAATTTAGTTCTAATACATGCGGAAACGTGGGATTCCACTGTAGTATATCAAAAACTTTGAAACAATTATTCATATGTATTGAGAATTACCCGAGTCAAGTATCAAATCCAACCCACACAAGCAATAGTCTGAGTTATACAGTAAGATAAAGGAGGCTACATCCATACTAAATATCGCCCCTCTGCGTTATATATTGCGATCTAGCTAGACTAAATCCATGCCAATTATCTCCCCTCTGCATTAAAATCTATGCCAATTTTCTTCCCTCTGCGTTAAATTGCATGCCAAATATCGCCTTTCTGCGTTACATTGTGAAATCAAACTAGGTTAAATCGGTGCCAGTTATACCCCCGTCTCCGTTAAAATGCAGCTGTTAAGATTGTTAACAAACTCGGCCAATCAGATCCCAAATTGCCTATTCAATATGCGCCAATGTTGCTCACAAAACCTATAAGTTTACATACACAGTGTCACGGTCGAGGAATTGTAGGATGGTAAGAAAACACAGACTATCTTTAGGAATAATCGAGAAAGAAGCAAAGCTATAATGTATTAAACGGTTCATATAGAAGGAAAAGTAGGCAGCGTGTTCACAATTTTATTTTTATATAATGGTCATCTCGCGACCATTAAATTTTTTTTTTAACCAATTCCCGCGATAAATGCATCTTCAAAACACGACCGATTTGTTTCTTGGGTCTTGATTGTAAATATAGACTGCTAGTAAATCCACATCGTTATCAGTCTTGTCAGTCATTTTGTCTACATGTCCAATAATGTGAACATTGTTATGTATATTTAATTTATATTGTTGGTTTTTCATAATAATTATATGTTTATATATCTTTGTCCAAAATCAAGTTAATGATGCATCTAACCAGTGACGTTTATCTTGTAAACAACATAATGCAAAGCTAATATTTTTCCTTATTCGTTTTTTATATGCAGATCGTATTTGTAGTAAATGTGTTTACCTTCGATTTGAGTTATAGATGTAGCCTTGCTTTTGACCTTAGAAACTTCCGGAATGGAAATTTCCTATTGGTTGACTGGTAGTTGATCTAGGTCAAGGAGAGGGGTATACAATCGTGTTTACATTTGGATTATTCATTCTTGAATTAACGTCTGAAGCAGATTCAGTCATTGTTTTGTTTCAAGTTAATTTGAGTGGATTTATTTATTCAATTTAGTATCCACTTGAGTTACAAATTGTTAAATATTATTCTTGGACTGACTTTAATTTGGAATTATAGTGAATTTAGACAAGAACATATTGGTTTATATAATTGTGATATATCAAAAGACAAAGCAAATCGACACACCCTAGGGGATAGGCACAATAGCACATTCGAGAGTACAGGCACATCAACAAATTCAATATCGGAACCTATTCGGAACACGACTGGAATTCAATTAGAACTTCATACATTTCGACTTGTAATAGAACGTTTAGTGCTATTTTGGTTTTAATTCACAATATTGTAAGTTTTTTATTCGTAGTCTATGGAAATAAATTTTTGTTGAATTTTACAAAACGTTTTGGTTTCTGCTTTTTTCTGTTATTTAGTTTAAGACCATAGAGTGGTAAAAGCATAAGAATCAAAACTTATGGCAGCCAAAGGATATGCCAACGGATATGCATTTTGTAGCAGGATTTGCCCTGAATGGATGTTTGGATCAAATGACGACACAACACAATGTGATGAATGACGTAGGTTTATGAAATGAATTGATAAAAATATATAGGATGATTCATTCACGCTCCAAACACATGACTCATTCAATTACTAACACATTCACAAATGAAAAACAAATGAAGTGAAATGCAAATATTCAAAGTGAAAGTGAGATTCACATAATCTCACGTAAATGTAACCGAGATTGAGATTCACAAAATCTCATGTAATGTAAATGAAATTGAGATTCACATAATCTCCTGGAATGTAAACGAGACTCAATCTCATGTGATGATAGCATTGAAACAAATACTTTCAATGTTAAACAATACAACGATTGCACCAAACAATGACTCGTGACTCAGTCATACGATAACTATTTGTAAAAACTTGCATCCGAAACCATTTGACTTGGTTTATGAGTCTGTCAAAACCACACAGTTCTCCGTAATTCCTGGGTCGGCTCACTTGTTTTGACCCCATCCACCCTTCACGGATCAACCATGCGCACAAGTTTATACATCATGCAGTTCCTTCCTTGCAGGGACTTGATTCCACCCCATACAGACATACAGACAGCCAGACCGTCAGTCTGATGTATCTGCATACACATACGCACAGCTATACATCTATGCATCCACATCACAGCTCCACCGCTATGCATCCACATACACAGCTACAATAATAAAACCAAACTGGTCATAATAAAAAGGTACATAATTACAATCTATAGATACATGCTACTAAATTAAAGGCTTAATAGGAACTTGCAACAATTCAAAAGTTCGTTTAAATCTGCGTAGTGGTAAAGACAACATTTCACACTACGACATTAAAACTGAATATGCTTCAGATATCAAACAAAAATGTAACACTTACCCGTATGGCTGTAGACAAAAATGGAGAACGTACACTCCTCGACAAGATCCAAAAGACCAGTGTGTCAATTAGTTAATAACCTTGTCTTAAATCTCCAGGGGAATGAGTCTTAGTAAGGGTAAAATACCCGTGCATGCCGTGCTTTTAGTGTCTCTCGCCGAAAGCGAACTACGAGGAGATACATGTTAGTTCAGTCGCTTAACTAGAAAAATGAATATCCACCCTAGGTAACGTTGTACGCATATACAATGAAAATAATCAAATCGTTCTAAGGCGAAACCAAGTTATTTCTTGCCTTATTCTGTGACACATTTGAACCTACTTTAAACAGCCAGATTCTAAACACCCCACATCACAACCTTCGAAGACATAAAGCTTTAGCTTGTCAGTGGGAAGGCGAACCTCCATATCTCACCGACTCCAATTCGTATTCGAGGAAAGTCGTAGTTATTGATGGGGCAAAGGTTTTATCCTCTGTCACCGGAGCACCGAAGTCAGCATATGCTATTAGGAAGCAATAAACATGTTTCTGGCATTGAGCACCAGTTACATCCAACATGAAAAACTCATCTAAATTATGTGTCATATATCCTTGAATAACTGTCTTTGCCATCCATTAAAAGAATTTTTAAAGGTCTCAAATATTCGGCAGCTCGAACTACATTCCATCGGTAAGCATTTATTGAAATAATATTTGATTAGTCAAACAAGACCAAGGAGATGGCATTGCAAAGAGCAATGAGGAGGTATGCAGAATGAATCTTGTGTATCTGTTTTAGCAATGACACCCCGTATCCAGCTACAATATAAATTGATTGGCATTATAGATTCCTTCTTAGCGAACTGATGATTATGGGTTGGAATTCCCTCAGCCGAATTTCCAGATGGGTAAATTCGAAAACGCTATACAACGCGTCCAGCTACCAATTTATCAATGTAATTCTTCAACTGTAATTTCATCGTTTGCTTGGAGTGACTTCAAATTCTAGTCAGCATGGATATGAAATGTCCCCTTAAATCAAAGATCAAACCATATTTTAAAACCTAGAATGAGATATTTTTCTTCTGGTATGAGCAAAGGCATGTTGCAAACAATTCAATGAGAGACGTTTGACTAGTGTGTGCAAATGATTAGCCGACAATTAAACTTTATCGTTGGTTGCAATTAATTCACCTCGCCCTGCTAGTTATTGTATGCCAATAGAATCTGTGGAAATCCCTGACCTCTTGCAAATGAAAATTCCGATTGGCTGGAAAGATCACGTGACCTGGCTTTTTGAATAGTTGGCGAAATTGAAGAACTCAATCACATCTCCAAATTATATATATATATATATAATACAGATAATACTATCATACAGGTTAGAGAATTTTTAATTCGTACTCTACGGAGATTCGAACCCAGGTCCGCGAATAAACGGCACCCATCGCCTT
Source organism: Megalonaias nervosa (assembly GCA_016617855.1). NCBI lineage: Eukaryota > Metazoa > Mollusca > Bivalvia > Unionida > Unionidae > Megalonaias > Megalonaias nervosa. The sequence continues at coordinate 4,066 of JAECUM010002797.1, forward strand.
GCCTGTACGCACCAGCCCATATTCCGTCACGACTAAGCACGCATCACCAAAAAATGATGGCGCTGAATCGGTGTTATATGCACTCGTGCGTAGCAGACACACTCGCATGACGACCTGGTAAGTAATTCTCATGGTGCGTGCAGGCAAGGAGATGGGTGCCGTTTACCCGCGGACCTGGATTCGAATCTGCGTAGAGTACGAATTAAAAATTCTCTAACCTTTATGATAGTATTATTTGTATTAAATATTAATTCTGCCTACTATTATCAAGCATTGTACTACAGAATCCAGGGATAGCACTTTCCGTTCTGTCTGGTGTATATATATATATATATATATATATATACATATACATATACATATATATATATATATATATATATATATATATATATATATGAGTCCTTACGGGTCTTGAACGTAGGAGGGGAGAGGGTTGTGTTAGAAAAAAAGTGTGAATGTATGTATGTTTTGTGAGGAGAGTTGTATCATCTTCATACAGTCGAGAACACGAATTGAACATAAATAAAAGATCTGTAATTATTGTATACAGCTCGTTTTCTGTAATTTTAATATAGTCTACTAGATTTTCGGAGGTGATGAAGCTGTTAGGTGTGGTGGGAGAAAACTGTCCCAGTTTGGTTTGGAATACATCTAGAAATCTTCTCTATTTAAAAATATAGTGTGTTATTTCTCTACGTTCAGAATGTACTACCATGACACTTTGCTCCTCACTAATTTTTAATTTTGGTGTCGACTATTCTCCTCAGTTTCTGACCAACAATTGCAGAGCACCCATATTTAAAGCCTTCCTCGAACAAGACATTACACTATTCAGCTAATGGCACGATAAACTATGTAACCAATCAATTGTTACGATTCTATAGTCTCAAACTAAGTAACCAAAACGGGCGCAATCCATCAGGTTTGTAAAATTCAACAAATAATTTATTCCATAGAATACAAAGCGATAATTTAAAAAGAAACATACAGTTTTGTGAATTAGATACCAAAATAGTCCTAGCACTTCTATTACAAGTCCAACTGTATAGAGTTTCAAATGAATTCCAGCGGCGATCCGAATAAATTCTAATATTAAATCCATAACATATAATCATGGACAAGAGCCAACAAACAATACAAATTTAATAACTTAGCACATTGTCTTGTGTCGTGTGCGGTGTTTTGCATTGTACAGAATACAGCTTGCATGGTACAGAAGTATACAAGTACTGTAGAGCTTATCTATATAAACACTACGAGCATCTTACGAATTTAAATGTACGTGAAATTAAACAAAGTGATGATAATTTAAGTGTGCAATAAATGAATCGATTCATGTGCGCACGTCAGCACTTGGTGCTGGTGACCACTTACTTTTGTGGCATCTTAGCATGTATTGCGTACACCTATACAACCGTATTGCAAAAATATTATTATTAAGCATGCAAATTCTGTACGTATCAGTATACAACTATCAATCAACAGAATAATGGCAAAACTGTAAGCAATGAGACTCCATAGACGAAACTGTCATGCCAATCCAAATGAAAGTTATCGTGATATAAGGACTACACATGGATGCTTCCCTTCATGATTATGGTTGTATTTTCTATAATATTTGTAACATGTAAGCAAAAATATTATCTGAAAGCTTTAAGGCACACCCTTCACAAAATAAACCTTTACCTTCACAATAGGTTATATATATATATATATATATATATATATATATATATATATATATATATATATATATATATATATATATATATATATATCTGGGGTCTCCTTTTTCCTAGAACAGTCTGAAGACTAATGTCCTTTCTCCTGACAATGATAACAGATATCTTGACCTTTGTCTCTCTTGGCATCTGTCTTACTTTAACGTTGACAGATATAGCAAGTATCTTGACTTTTATCTCGAAAGGAGGGGGAGTAGTCCGTCTCCTTCTCTGAAGTTAACCTTCGTATGTCGCCTAGCAAAGCTTTATCAGAAGTTCGATCTGTGTTGGTTCTTCCATCTTCTTGAATGATTGAGAGCGAAATGATTACTCTGCGCGAAGACACTCACCCTATTATTAGGGGACCATGGCGTGTACAGTCTAGTCATTTCACATTTTGCTATCAAGTTGAAACGACCGTACGATTTCATTGAGAAAGGGGAAGAAAGTAAGAGGCCACGACGTGACATATCGTCTCGCACAGTAGCTGAGATCTTTGCTCAGATTCATGCCAGCGATTTTGAAGACGACATGGGTGAGCCTGAATCAACACCTTCTACGTCTGCATCCAGACCCAGAGAGTCTACTCCAAGACACAGTTAGCCAGTTGCACCCGAGAAGTAATACCATATTCTAGAGACGAAAAAACGCTCCTCCAGAAAATTTATAACCACGGCTTACACTTATACGGTGAAGTTTCAAGATTTCAAGTCATGCGTACCGCTGGAGAAAGCAGAAAGCTTCATCACCAATTTGTGGGGGTTTTTTTTGTTAACAACACTGAAACGACAATGCCAGTGTAAAGAAGACGATCGCTTGAGACTCTTCATTTATCACGACAGTTTGAAGTTGCCGTTTGGATTGAGTTCAGCAGCCCAGAAGAACTGATAACTTCCAAAGTCATCGACAAGATTCAACACGTTCAGCAATCAAACAACCAGTTTCACATCATTGATGGAAAAGCTATACTTTACATGACCTACGTTTCCCCTCCGAAAGAGGACGGACAAAGCAGACAAGTGTTATTGGCGGACGACCTTCGTAGACCAAGCGTAGCATCGTTCAAATTAACAACACTCAGGACAGTATCTGTCTAATCCGATCCATCGTCGTGGTAAGAAAGTATGCCGACAATAACGACACGGCAGAATGGAAAAGAGCCTGGGAGAACATTCGACAATCTGACTAAGCCAATCAACGAAGAGAAACAGAACTCCTGATACATCAAGCCGGCCTGTTTAAAAACACAGCCCGTGGCATTGCTGAAATGGAAAAAAAAAAAAACTGCAAGATGTCTTGGCTCCATGCTACACGTTGAAAGTGCACCCTCAAGAAGTGCGCGTACCTCTGTTGTTTCGAGATAACGATTTCCCAGATGGAAAATACATTCACGTTAATCATCACGAGGAACATTTCTATGCCATTACCAGTATCACTGGATTCCTCGGCTACGCTTATTATTGTGAGAAATGCGACTGTGGGTATAGCAATCGAGAGCAACACAATCAATGCGGACCAAAATGTCGGGGATGTTATTCCTCTATACCCTGTCTTCACGAAGGACAAGAACGAATGCACTGTTCGGTTTGTCATCGAACTTTTGTCAGCCCTACCTGTTCCCAACAACATCTCCTGACGCAAAGTTCACAACACAAAAGTGCTTGCTAACTGCTGAGATTGTGCTGTACTTGTGGACAAGCCATATGCACTAATAATATCAAGGCGCACCTTTGTCGAGGAAAGAAACGATGTCACATTTGTCGCCAAATAGTGAACTTGGAACACGAATGATACATTCAAAAATACAACTCGAAAAAGGAGGAGGAGGAGGTTAACAAAAACAAATGAAATTTCATCTTTTCGATTTTGAATGCATGCAAGCGACCGGCATTCACATACCTAATTTCTGCGTGGCGCATCGAGCGTGCGAGAAGTTGTATCCAAGAACCTCTTTTTTTCATTGCCCACACTTATAAAAGATTCCTGCAGGGCATTAGAAACTCTTTCGAGGACCTAACACGCTGGCTGATTTTGCCCGCTGGATCTTGGACCCTATCGACGACGTGTGGAGTCAAGAGGACATCGAACGCTACGGATACTGCCGTGGCTTTGCCACGGAATGGCTCACAGTTTTTCGGGATATGATGGACAATTTCTTCTGAAATACTACACAAAACAAGGCACCGAATGCCCTAAAGTCACCATGAACGAAACCAAAATTAACTCCATGTAAGCAGGACAAGTACTATTTATAGATCCCATGAGTTATTTAGCCATACCTTTGAGTCGAATACTTAAAACGTTTGGAAATACAGATATGGCCAAAGGCTATTTGCCGCACGTTTTCAATACCGAAGGAGAAAGGAGAAGAAATCAAATACCCGGACATGTGTTCGCTGTATCATTACTTGTGCAACTATCGTGACTTTCCCGCAAGGCACCCACAATTGCTGATGGACACATCGACGCGAAAAAATTAGACAATGTGAAGGACTGATTAAATTCAAAGTCTTGCCTCCAATATATCCTTCCCGTCCTACCTTACTATTGCCAAGGAAAACTGAATTTTCCTTTGTGCCGCACATGTTCAGAAACTTGTAACCAAGAGCAACATTGTCATCACATTCAGGAAGAACGCGCATTGACATGAACGTGGGTCAGCGTGGAAATGTTTTGCGCTCTGAAATTGGGATACCAACTTTTAGAAGTGTACGAAATGTACAGGTTTCCCAAGACGAAACACTACCGAAAGAACGACGAAACTCAGACAAGGCATTTTCTCAGGCTACGTGGATGCCTTTTTGAAACTAAAACAAGAAGCCAGCGGCTATCCTTCTTGGTGTCAAACTTCCGAAGACCAAGAGAAATTTAAAGAGGAATACTTAGCCAAAGAGGTATCACTTTAGACCACGTCGAGATAAACGAAGGAAGGCGATCGTTTGACAAAGTGATTTTGAATTGGTTATGGGGAAAAATGGCACAACGACCTTGTTTACCAAAGACGGAGAACTTGACAGAACCCTCCCCTACTTTCATATGATTCACGACAAATCAAAATATATGAATCACTTTAACGTAGTTCGCCAAGATCTGATCCTGGTAAATTACGAAGAAGTACTAGAGTTTGTACAGGCCGACGAAATTGGAAATGTCATAAGTGCGGCCTACGCGTCAGCCCATGCTCGCTTCAAAAGGTACGAAGCCTTACACCTGTTATGAGATCACGTTCTGTATTTTGACACAGACAGTTGCATCTACATCGATCGCCCTGATCATCTTCACTCAACCATCGAAGGAGATGCTATGCGTGTAAAACCTACGGATGTGAAAGCGTTACAATACTCTTTACATAACCCATTTGATCAATCGTCCACCTCAATGCATCGTGTGGTGTTACAAAGAATGTCAATCGTTTTACAGCGTCCTTCGAGAAAGTCATGGCGATTCCGTCGTTTTGTGAAAGGCATTCCTCTCGAGGACGACGGAATCGTATCTGACACCAGACAAACACATCTGGTCATTTTCAAAGACATCTTAAGAGAAGACAAAGAAGAAATTAAACTTTGGTTTAAACGCAACTGGCATCATCGTATTGCCAGTGTTATTTACATTACATAAAATTTGTTTCAACAAAGTAAAGCTCATCGCACCATCAGTCTCAATGCTCATTGCGTGGTTTTGTTCAAAGTCCCAGAGATAAATCCCAAGTGCAAGTGTTAGCCAAACAGCTAGGAACTCCTTGGCCGACTCATGCGTACGACGATGCCACTAAAAATACCTCACACTTATTTACTGGTCGATCTAAAACCCACTACACGCAATTATTTGCGATTTAGTACCCATCTTTCTTACGACTGGTGCCAAGACGGAGGGCCTGTCGCTTACAAGTGCACTTCGCTGTGAAAAAAATATAGAAACTTCCAACACTTGTATTCGCCTACACATCGTCAACATGACTTTCCTTCAGTCTCATCTTCCAGTCAAATTGATTGGTGCCCTGTATGGCATCCATCGCGAAAATATCCACAAATACGTGCTAGTGTCTAAGAAGCCAGTCTCAAAGAAGTCTTACGACGGTTTACGGTGACAATATGTCAGTTACTTTAATGCATCAGTCACATCCCTCATCAAACCAAACTTTCTTTTGACAAGCACAAAGTAGCCTTCTCGCAACTGGTAGATCCCAGAATCGACACTCAAACCAAAACCAAATCATTTTGAAACCTGGCGGAGATGTACTCTTTGAGGTGTCATCATTCGCTCCCTCTTATAATGGGATCCTAACGCCCCTGCAGCTACCCTCAAGAAAAGTATCTCCCAAACAAAAACGTTCCAAGAACAAAGAGTGCAGTGGTGCCAAGACCATGTCAAAACCTCAGAAAAAAAGGTTCCAAGAAAAGCCCCAAGAAAACAGCTTTTACCCGAAAGAGAGGTAGTGCTGCCAGGACACAACTGTACTTTCCAAAACCACAACCTTCGGTGACCTTGTCTCCAGCAGCATTAGCAGTATCACTTTCTTCCACTTCGCCGTTGCTGGTGATGCCAGCCAAACCCGATTTTACACGCATCGTTCCCAATTTGATGAAAACATGGAAACCCGTTTCTAAAGGAACTTCTCCGCTAAACAGTACCATCCATCAAGATCAAAGTCCAAGTGAGATCGTGTGTGTTAAAGAGTTTACTGGATTTATCCAAGCCAGAGCTGTCACGATTTTGTTAGTTGCGAACCCTTCAGCATCGAGTGATGCCTGTCATGAAAATGATACGACGTACCGACAATCAGTGGATACGTATTCCAGTATAAAAAAGACCTGTGACAGACGATTGGCATCAGTGCCCTTGTCCTCCTGAAAGAAATAAGATGTCACCGTGAAGAAGTGCACACCACCATCGTCACTTTCCTACCAAGAAAAGAAAAAGAAAAGGATAGTCTCTTCGTTTAGCCAAGCATCAGAAAATACACTTAGCCAAACATCAACACGTTCGTCGTCAAGCAAAGAAAATGCCCACCGTTCGAAATAAAAAAAGGTTGCTTCAAATGGGAGGATTTATTCACGGCCCCACTCTGGTAGGACCATTGCTCACGCATTTTGGTATACTAAGATAAAAAAGACGCATGTCGGACGATTCACTTCGATGTATTTGTGCTCCTGAACGAAAATGGATGTCATTCCCAAGAAGCCATCACTCTTCTGTCCAAAAAGGAAAAAGAAAAGGACTGCCTCTTCCTTTAGCCAACATGGGGACGTGTTGTTGGTCCTGTCCAAATCTCCTCCACCCATGCAAAAACAATTCATGCAAACAGCCCCTAAAAATCATCGATACTGTGTGTGAATGTTGTTTGAATGTCTTGAAAGGAACGATACTTTTGTCCAAATTTCAGAAAGATCGCTCAGCCAAGCATTGAAACGTTCTTTATCAAATGGTCAAAAAGAAAAGACCCATCCATCAAAAGAAAAAGATGTTGGTGCAACGCGATGGATTTTTACCCATGGTAATAGGACCCTTGATCAAAGGACTGACTGGAACGATACTGGTGGGAATTGTGGGAGGTAGTTTACCCACCGGTCCGAGATAAGAAGGAAGAAGAAAACAAAAAGGACACATTTTGCCGAAAGGCCTCATACGTGTACTTTGGAATCTCAAGGAAGGACGAAACTTTGGTACCCTACAAACGATGGATGGAATTCCATCGTTGGCAAGAACAATGTACCCCTCATTCACCTCCCAGTCCTCACCTGATCTACACGTCACAGTTACGACACGAATTGCAATCGTTGATGAATCTCAGCGATGTGTCAGAAACGGAAAAATCGCAACTGTACGGCCAAGTTTTACAAAGTCTTCAACTCTTTCACCAGAAAATTTTAGACAAAAACAGCTAAACCGACTCTAAAAGATTTTAAGGCCCTGATGAAAAGTCAATCGCTACCACCACCACCACAACCATCTCCAGTGACCAAGACAGATGCAGCCACACGGATGCCAGAAGAAGACGCACGAGAAGCCTTTCAAACGTCGTCGGCTCTCATCTCTAGTAAGATTGCAGAGTCCTTGTTGACTCCTTCCTACATACACCAAAGGGAAGAACTCAATGCTTGGGTTAAAAAGACAATGTCCACTCCTCCTTCGATAGAAGTGAAAAGGAAAGGAAGGAAAGCAGAAGTGAAAAAACGAAAGCAAGAAAAAAGAAAACCCATTGCCACCAACACTACCATAGACTTCTGTTCATGTGGCACGTCTTACACTTCAAGCCGTTTCCAAACCACCCCACCAAAGCAAGAGTAGCAACAGTGAACAGTGGGTGACTTATTGAAGAGAAAGTCCTGAGAATCTTTTAGGCAGCATTTACTACATTCCTGCCCATCCTGCGGGTTACGCAGGAGTTAAAAAATTGCATCGTGCTTTCAAAACCCAACTGAAAAGTATACGTTTGCCCCAGTTGGAACGATGGCTACCAGAAAAAGCCATGTACAAGTTATACAAACCTACTAGAAAAAATTAATCAGAAATCTCACCAAAGTGGAGGGCATCAAACATCAATGGCAAGCCGATTTTGCCGAAGTCTTTTATTTGGCGACCTACAATCGCGACTACAAATATTTTTTTTGTGCTATCGACGTCTTTTCCAAATTTGCCTGCGTCGTTCCTTTGACTTCCAAATCGAGCTCCCAGTTAATTCGAGCCTTAAAACTGGTGTTTAAACAAAGTTGTCGTGACACTCTCCGATGGCAAACAGACAAAGGCACCGGATTTATGAAACAAAGCTTTCCAAAAAGAATCGAAGAAAAGAGACATCCATTTTTTTCACCATAGAGAATTCCGAAACCACAGCCAGCATCGTGGAAAGTTTTCAACGCATCTTAAAAGAACGGATGTGGAAATATTTTGCACATCAACACACATTCAAGTACATCCACGTATTATCGTGCCTAGTCAAAACTTACAACCAATCATACCATCGGAGCATCAGATGTGTCTCCGAAGAAGTGACTCCCGACAAGGAAGTGACCGTGTTTGACCGTCTGTTTTGTACGTTCCCCAAGAAACGTGGACTGTTGGCGACGGGAGATTGGCAAAACCAAACGTTCTTTCGACACCAGTTATTTACCCAAGTGGACCACTGAATTGTTTCGAGTCACTGGACGAGTGCCTGGCCTTCATCCTCCCGTCTATAAATTGGAAGACATTAACGGCGAAGTGTTAATAGGAACTTTCTACTTGACCGAATTACAGCGAGCGACCAAAAAAGAAGACGACATGGACGACATGGAAAGCATTCTTGATCGAAGTACCGTAAAGTTGGCAAACACCGTGTCAAAGAAGTGAACGTGCATTGGAAATAATATCCTTTGTGGATCGACGCTTCGCAAGTCATCGGCTATAAAAAGAAGTGACCAGCAACAGGAGCGACCGCTCCTTCTCCAAGTTCTTCTCTACAAGATCTACAAATGCAGCCCCTGTGGATTTGATGCGAAGAAGGTGTGACTAAAACGCAAATAGTCTTTTTCTGCCAGATCTTTGTGGCGTATTGTGTCATCGGTTCAGCCATCGCCAATTTAAGTTTGCAACAAGGTTTTACTCAGCAGTTGCATCAGTTACCTTCTGCCCAATCTTTCCCTGAAATACTCTACCAATAGTAACAAAGGGAACCTTGCGACCAACGTCAGTCACCTTCCAAACAGTAACAACAACAACAACAACAACCCTCTTTTGGACACTTCTTTAACCTCGAGTGACTCTCAAATTATGAATAACAAATTCTACTTAACTTTACTCAGTGTCAGTTCCATGGATGTTTTTCCCCACAATACCTTGTGCTGTTTCACGGCCATATTACCTCAGGCGATCCAATTGGGAAGTGGCTTTGGCAGAAATCATTCATCCCACATAAATCCTAAACTTTACCGAAAAACAAATGAGGTTTCTGGGTAAAAATCCGGAGTCTACAAGTATAAGAACACTTGGATGCTAACGATCCTGGAAATTAGGAAAAAACTAAAATGCCATCACAAACCAATTCTTCTCTGATTATCTATGAGATGAAAATTCATGCAGGCTATTATTTTAATGGTCAACATCTGGTGGACACAATTGCCAACATTTTCGACACTCAGTTTGGCAAAACCCTCAGCAAAACTAATAACAAAGGTGTCAGGATCGAATACCACAACATTGCTCATTCCCTGCTGATGAAATTTACGGATAACAAAACGTTGTCCTTTACTTTTAATCCCAGTTTGTTTGACATGTGGGTGGGAGAAGATCAAATTATCTAATGACCAGGTTTCCCCTGACATCAGTATCTCCAGCAAGGACAGATTTTGTAAGTTATTTCGTCACTCTGTAGAACTGAACAAAAGATTGAATTTGATGTTCGTGTAGTCCGATGTGGAGGAGTACAAAGTAGTGGGGCACACACCTGCACCGTTACTGCAATTCATTCCTTTAAAGTTGACTCTCCCTTGACTTATGACGAATCAGGTGGAAAGACCTATCACGTTCACCGCGAATTTGTACATCCTCACTATTTGCATGTCAGCTAGTCGAATTTCGACAGCGTCAACACTGGTACAAAATATTCCTTTCTCGAAAGGGAAAGACAGGGTGAAACTCCATTTTCGAACACGATTCTTCAACGATTTTTGTAAGTCATGTATTCTTTGTACCGAGGAGTCGCTCGACAACGTGGACATGGTTTAGGAGATATGCTGAAATCTGCGTTTCGTTCAGTGGCACCCGTCTTGAAACGCTGGTGACACGAGGATTGCACCCATTGAAAAATGTCGCTTTGACGCAAGGAAACAAATTTCATTAACATCTCATCATCGACAAATAAACTCCCAAAGAAGCCTTGTTGAGAGCAGGTAAAACTGTGTTGCTTCAAACAAGAAAAGACAGTTTGGCTCACCGAGAAACTCCTATAAATGCGCTGCACGCTGCTGATCAAGGTATTCATTCTTTCTTCGCGCAGCAGCAAAGACAAGGTCGAAAGAGACGCCCACGAAACCCCTCCAGAAGAGTTCACAAACACGTTGCGAGAAAGACGAAGAAAAGAGGAACTGTCAGAGAATTAGACGTCTTTGAATATTAAAAAGAGAGAAAAAATGATGCACGGAGAGTCTTGCGAATGCTCCAAGTCAAATCTGGATCTGTTTGCCATGCTACCCACCATGATGACGTTGCAATAATCCCAATGGTTAGAATAATAATTGGAGTCGTCGATGTGTGTGGTGCTCGACCTGGGAGATGCGACTATTGACCAGGTGCAATGGATTCAAAACATAATCCTTTTCAGGGCTAACCAGTTCTCTAAAAAATAGAGACTGATCAATTTGCCAAAGAGGGTGTAAGGATGTGATTATGTTTTTGTGTGTGTGTGTGTGTGTGTGTGTGTGTGTGTGTGTGTGTGTGTGTGTATTATTTGTTCCCAAAGAAATAAAAACATCTTATTCTAGTGTATGTGATTGTATGTAAAGGTTTAGAGGTGTGTCTATAAACACTTACTAACTCTGCTTGTGTGTGATTGTGTGTGTTTGGTAGGTTTCGTGATTGTATGTTATTTTAGTATGATTTATTGTCTCCAGCATGTGTTGGGATGAAGTATGGTGTGTTTTGTTTGTAAGAGTGGTTTGTAAACAGTTGAAAAGAGAGTTTCTTTTAGATCCGCGCTACTATCTCTTGTGGTTGTTGGTATGTAGAAAAGATGTAGTTGGTGTGAGGGGATGCTTTCCTTCACAATCCGTGATTCAGACATATAAAACGATGCTATTGTCAGTCTGGCTACCCATAGCTGACGTGTCAACCAGAAAGAAATGAATTTTATGATATTTGAGAGATGCTTGGGATTGTATGGTGGAGGTGGAGTATGTAGTAGAGACTATTTCGACCTATTGGAAATATCCTGTTACTCTGTAGCACGTGACAAGACGAATGTAAACCGTTCAAGAAGCCAGTGAGCTGATAATAGAGGTACGGTGGGAGGAAGAGGAGAAGATGAAAGAATTAATTCCCTATGAAAACTGTAGAGTGCGTCATTGAAGAAAGTCTTGCACTTGATGGTGGTGACGAAGGATTTTTTTAGAAAAGATAGAGGCCTGCGTGTATTGGCCTTACCACCCTTAAGTTGCATCAAAAAGGGTTCATCTGCTTTAACACATGCTTAGAACCTTGTCAGAAAAGTTATGAAGAAAAAAGTGGAAAAGATCAAGACCACATGGGCCAAGAAACGAAAGGAGAAAGAAATTAGAAAGAAAAAAAGAAGACGTTGACAGACTAAATGAAAATTGAATCAAAATCCAAGTAAACATTAGGGCTTTGGGATATCCTGACTGGATCCCGGCAGATGAAAGAAGAATAATTTCCTCCAAAAACTAAAAACGTGGTGGAACAAGTGGAGGAAATAGAAGAAGAAGAAAGAAGAACCCCACTGCCCTTCCAGGCCCACTCCATTGCCTCGAAAAGATTTCTACTCGTTACCAAAATAATTTTGTCTTTGTATTTTTTGTTTGTGTATGTATGTGTATGTATTTGTATGTATATGTTTGTCCATCTGGGGACAATGTCAGCAGAAACACACCCTTGTTATAACTGAACACATTAACATAGATGCTAGGGTTAAGTGTTTCAATTGTTTTCAGTGTGGCCGGCTTTGATAAACTGCACAGGAAATTCAATATCACCAAAGTTGTATTCACCCAGGTGTTGCTGATATTTTGGAGGCATATCTTGGTTATTACTAGCCGGATATAGCGCCAATAAACTTGCCCATTCAAAGCAACGATTATTAAAATTCTTCACGTTTATTCTCTGACCTTGGCGGGACCCACTTGGGTGCTAGTATTAGCTGGATCCACGAAACGGTGTTTACTACACGAGATATATCTCGACCTGGGCACATCTTCGAGATTACTTCCCGATTCTGCATTGGTGCATTTTTCTAACGTATCTAGAATCGTGTCAATGAGTTTGTCAATTTCATCATTGATGGTGCTGCTGTCTTTGCGGTTCAGGATTACGCGGGCACCTCTGTGAACCCATGGGATAGTAGTTTTGAATCCATCCTTGTTATGACTAAGTGGCATAACCAAATGAGCGCTAAGGACAATGTCTCCTTTACGCCAGTAAGGCCAAAGTTTTGCAAGATCACTACGATTCCAGAATTCATATTTGTCAATAGTTTGTCGAGCGTCTGTGTCTGGCGTGTATGTGGATGGGATAAATGCCACCTGATTTTTTAACTCACCACTACATTTCTGAACTTTGAATTATGGTACTTGTGATTGTTGTGCTTTTGCACGAACATGCTCAGACGCTTTAGTAGCGATAGCAGATGCGAGACGATGACGCCGGTTTTAATCATACTCGTAAAATGCCGCAAGAATACCAGCTTTTCTTGCACCTCTGGGTATTCAGATATTATGTGCATGTGCAAATTGTCCTAGTTGTTTTACGGTTGTTTTGTTGGTGATTGTTGCTGTTGTTGCTGCCGCAATGACAACGGTGGTGGTGGTCATGGTAATAGGTCGCGAATTCAAGTACGTATGCTCATACGACATGGTATGTAAGTTCCCTGTTGAGCGAGCTGTTTTAGTCATGGTACAGTAAGCATTCTTATTCTAAGGGAAGGGTGTGGCGTCTTTCTAACTGGGAAATTTTGTTGAAGGCATGTTTTATTTATGGAATTTGATCATGATCAGAAACTGCGATTGCTTCAGTCCTGGTTATTATTCATCTATTGTTGTTTTATTGTTTTTATTGTAATATCTCTTTGCGCTTGTGCAGCCAAAGTTTTTTTTGTGGCTTTGATTTATCTCTGTGCGCTTTATATTACTCATGAACAGATGCACAAAGCTTGAAAAGTTGATTACGTGATTTTACTCCGATGCTACATTTAGGGCGAGGTAGTGGACTTAGACCATCACGCAATATTTGCATATGTTTTTGATATATTCGTAATGGCATGTCCTGCCGCAGAGATCGTATTTTCCGAGCCAGGCAGCTTTGTATTTGCTGCGTAGCTATGCCATGAGTTTTCTGTATATACGTGCGAGTATTTTATCTAATTGGCAGAAACACCGCTATATTTTCTGTCGCAGCTTTTTATTTTTTCATCCGCATAAGGTGGTACACATATTTCAAGGCTGGGAGGATAGCTAGCCTCAGAGAGTCCATTATTAATCTTTATGGTTACTCGAAATTTCAAATCAGGCTTTTCATATAAATCTTATTATTGACATCACTGACATCATCAAACTTCTTTGCAAACGCATGTAAGTTAAATTCCAGTCCCTACTCGGCCCAAATGATTTCGAATGACCCATCATGGAGCTTCAAGTACCCTTCAGTGAGTACTACACCAACTCGAATACGACCTCATTTGGTACGTTGCAATACAATGACATCATTTTGCTTCGAACGCAGGTTATTTTCCTCAACAGTTTTCGTTTCGTTGCTTTTGGCAACAGTTTCTTAAAAGTCTTTCAGGTGCTTGCTTCTCTCTCCTTCTGCGTCATGCTAGTGTCTTTCGTATATACACTGACGAGAAGTGAGTTCGGATGTCATTCTTATACTTATGGTCCAAAAGCATTTGCTTATTTAGCCTACCCTTGAGCATCCTCGACACAGACCTCATCAAACACAAAACTCTATTCAGAAGCATTGGGTGAGTTATTTTTCTTTTGAGGATGTACTCTTTCATGCACGATATTTTGCAGGTTACTTTTAGTTTTACTTGCTTCAAAAATCTAACCTCAACCCCCCTCAATTTATTTCGTTCTTTTTCTAAGGTCACTCCCAGATTAATCAATTTCTCAATGTGTTCTGATTTTGCTTCAGAGAATGTGTATAAAGTCTTCCGGCTTCTTTGATAAATCAAACGATACAACGATTTCAGTTTATTGTCACTTTTTTGACATTCTATTCATTTTGCAGGTTTACGTCACTACCACAAAGTCCCATAAGTTCCTTCAGTATGCTTTGTGAATAAGATGCCTTTCTGCTGTTTTGACATTTCTGTATAAACCGTCATAGGCATTTGTTTCATACAGAAATATTCACAACTAGACTGTTTGTTTTTTCTCTGTTGTCAGAGCAAGCTACAGACCAAAATATGCTATAGAAACTATACTGCACTGTGTTGTATTTCTGTGAAGAAAAATAATACAGAGTTTTTATTTGTAGTAGTACAAGTCTACCTGTATGCAGTAGAGTCATTCAGTGTGTATATTGATCTGTACCATAGGCTTGCTTCCATAAGTACATCCCTCTGCGGGATTTTCCTCTCTGCAATCGTAACAGAGTAAAGGCTGGTATTTTGTACCCACTGTAGCTGTTTGTGACCCTTCTATCAGGATTAGACTCTACGTCTCATGACTGGATCACGTGACGTCACGTGTGTGCTTTCATCCCCGCGCCACACAATTAAAAGTGAACAAAACGGAACGCTCGCTTGTGGGCTTAATTGTCATATGAGTAGAGTCGAGTAGAGTCGAGGACGGACAGAAGGGCTACAAAGAGAGAGAGAGAGAGAGAGAGAGAGAGAGAGAGAGAGAGAGAGAGAGAGAGAGAGCAAGATGTAAAATGTCATGTACTATAATTCTTAATAGCTAACACGAGGCAAGTAGAACTTTGCCCACGTCAGCAACCTTTCAACCATATTCCACGGTTAAAAAAAAAAAAAAAAAAAAAAAAAAAACACATTATGCGCGTATATAGATAATAAATGTACTATAAGTGGAGCTCGAACTATCAAACTTTAAGAATCGGCTTATGCATCGAATGTACTACTGCAGAATTTAATGCTTGTGACACAATTTTTTGCAGGTCGTTTAGAATCTCAGATCAGTTTGTATGCTGTGACAGTTTCGTGACAGAGGCTCTAAGTTTTATCAACGGTACTTAGTCGTCTGCTCTGGTAGTTTTGAGAATGAGGGTCGAGGACCCAGCACTGGTCGTTATTATTCTTCTCTTAAAGTTTAGTGATTGGGGGACCAAAGTATATCATCGATCGTAATCCTTGTGATCTGGCAGTCTCGTTCTTGGGGAAACAGGGTTTTTAACCTACTGTTATCCTTGTGATCATTCAGTTTTATAGATGAGCGTCTAATGTCTCTCAGTGTTCGTTATTATTGTAATCTGGCAGGTTTATAATTGTAGGACAAGGATATGTATGTATGTATGTATGTATGTATGTATGTATGTATGTATGTATACATGCATGTATGTACGTATGTATGAGCAGCAGGGAGGGTGAACAGACCACTCTTATGATTAAGCCAAATTTTAGTGATAATTGAGGCAAGTGGTCTGTTCGACTGCCGTACCGCGAAATCATTTGTCTTAATCATAATGCAAATATATTCATTACCAAATGTCTGTCCCCCCCCCTTGCTGCGGTGGACCCTACAACTTGGTTTTCGAGCAAATTTTGCATTATGATTAAGACAAATGTGTAAGGTTCGACTGCCATACCGCGCATATCATATTCCCTTCTTGTCTGCTGTTATCTTACACACACATGTGGTCATTCACCCTTCCTGCTGCTATGAATTTATCCAGATCAACTATTGCATGTATATACATGAAGTGAGTCATACATACATGTACTGAGATAGGTATGCGTACCGATTTTTCAAGGACATGTGTGGTAGTTCAAACAATAGCTGTGTTTATCGCCGCGGATATCTCCCCCCGGATATCTCCGGGAGATAGGTATTTGTGTGCAGTTTATTTCCGTGTTTTAATTTTAAATATAATACATTTTAATCGGTTCATACATATAATGGCAAAATATCTTAATAAAATTATAAATATTTATTTATTTGTAAAATCAGATATCAAATGCTATTGCACAATAATCACATATAATAATTTCTAAAACGTATATCCGTAGTCGAGTTCGTTAGCTCAATGTTAAAGTTGCTGGAAACTTTAATACTGATGTTTGCGGTTCGACCCCAGATCTCGCCGAGATGGGTTCGGGTCCCCGGGTCGCCCATATCTTTTAATAAGTGGGGGGGAGGCATCCCCTGAGATTTCGATAAACCACCACGTATCTCGTGGTCGGATTCTATTTTGGAATTCTACCCCGGGGTTTCGTGGGGGTTTTTATCGAAATCGCAATGCCTAGACAGCCTTCTGAATTGCTAATATTTCGCTTTCGTCGATTAGAAATTCGCCGGGAGGTGTGTCTATGCAAATTTGCCCCCCCCCTAAAATAATCAGTAGTATGCCTTGAGCTCTCTGCCCCATGGAAGAACCCCCAAATAAACATCCAGAAAGGGTGTTAGCCAAAAGAAACAGAACATGGGCGTGCCGCATAATACGTCATAAGAGAGACGACAATGTAAGGACCCCATGAAAGTTACACAGGCTATCGAGGGGCTCCAATGAAGGGTAACCGCTAGGATCTACTGATTATTTTTGATAAATTAAAATACAGACAAACATGCATACATACAGACATACATAGAAAGGGGAAATAATTCTCTAGCAGAGGAGGAGCAGAGTTAATCACAGATTAACCAAAGATTTTATCTAGACCTATACGATATCTGGATCTTGGATCATGTAGATTTATTGTAATAAATCCATTGAGCAAAAAAGTTTCTGAACTTCATTATGTCCATATCCCCCGAACACCAAGTATAATAAATATTCTGTAAAGTATAATTATCTACTCCATTAAACACAACCAAAATATTGCAGTTGTCTCTGATCACTTCAGGTATTTGTGTATATCTTTGTGTAACATAAATCACGTCCGTATTCTTGTGTCTACCTCGAGAAAATATTCTAGCCGGATTAGATTGTTTGTCCAACATAATATCATCGTACACCACTAAATTATTAATAAATCCATTTAGGTTATCTACAGATGGGGCCTCATCAATATCGGTGATAAAGTCAACAACATCGTCTCCGTCTTTATTAACTGATTTCACTTTCTCATTAAAATCTTTAAGTACTTCGTAACAGTGCTGATCATCTACGGATGGTGCTACTAAATACAATTTACTCCATTGTAACCATCGCATTATTAAATTTAATAATAGTTGTGTTTTGCCTGATCCAGATGGACCTATTATAATCATTCTTATTGAATTTGGTAATGCTGAATGGTGCTTTACTGGTTCCTGTTTTCGTGTCGCCGAAAAATCAATTATATCCATATTATTAATAACATGAGTCTATATTGTGTTCGATGTAGATTATCTACACCCACTACTGGACTGACAACAATAATAACAAAAAATAAACGACGTGCATTAACAGGTAAATGTGTAAAATGCGGCACGAAAAAATATAAATTTATCTCCATGTCTGATTCCCTGACAAAGTCAGGTACAAAGATAGGTGGAGATATAGCCGCTTTATTAGGAAAATTACCAGGAACTCCGTGGGCTAAATATGCCGGTGAGAAACACTTACCAGGATATAATTATTGTGGTCCTGGAACCCGACTTGACATCCGACTTGATGATCAAGATCAGCCAAGACCAGGAGAGTATCCAGTAAATAAGATTGATCAAGCGTGTCATGTTCATGATGTTGCGTATAAAAGTAAAGATTTACAACAAAGGCATCTCGCAGATGTAAAATTGATTCATGCATTAAATTCTATACCTAATAAATCTGTCAGAGATAAATTAGCTACTTTTCTAGTAAAATCTGCCATGAAAGGTAAAATAATGCTAGGGGCTGGTAATTAATTATATAAATATTATAATGGAATCCATTTATTATAGCCCAAGAGGATATTGGAGAGGTAAATCAGCTATTAGTAAATTATCTGAAGCAGCAAAAGTTTCACGTTCTGTTGCTGCAGCGTGGTTAGCACGACAGGCAATATGGCAAATTTATCTACCACCACCTAAAAAAATTCAATATGCACATTTTGATGTCAGCGTCCCTAATGAGGTTCATCAAGCAGATATTTTATTTTTACCACACGATACCATTAAAATTGGTAAACGTCAGTCACGCACATACAAATACGCATTAACTGTCGTTGACGTTGCAAGTAGATATAAAGAAGCTGAACCATTATCAACAAAGACAGCGTCTGAAGTTTCATCTGCGTTTGAACGAATTTATCAGCGAGGATCTGGACCACAAGATGGTCTACGATGGCCACAGTTATTACAGGTTGATCCTGGCAAAGAATTTCTAGGAGTAGTATTATCGTTAATGAAGAAACATAACGTTAAAATCAGACGAGGACATACTGAAATTCATCGTGATCAGGCAATTGTTGAACGATTTAATCGAACACTTGCCGAGCGGTTATTTGGATACCAATATGCAAAAGAAATATCTACTAACTTTAAATCTGGTGAGCGATCTCGTGAATGGGTTGCAAGGTTACCAAGTGTGATAGCTGCATTAAATAATGAAATTACTCGTTCAACTTCCATGAAACCTTCTATTGCGATCACAAAAAATATATACCCCGTAGTAATGACAGACAACAACCTCAACCAGTATTAGGTAATGTAACTGTAAGATATTTATACGAACCTGGTGAACTTGAAGGTGGTAAAAAAAGAACAACCGATCCTATCTGGAGCGTGACTACACATACAATTTCTAGTGTGGTTAGATCCACTGGTAAACCTCCAATTTACAGATTAGATTCGAGAGCCCCTCAACGTGGATTTGTACGTGAACAATTACAGGTAATTCCTAAAGACACACAATTACCACCACATACAATTACATAACCAGCGCCCCGACGTCGATTACATTCAAGACAGGTCAGCATCACATTATCACGTGTATGACCAAGATTACTATTAATTCTGTCTACGGTAAATTGTCTTGGATTATTATTCGAATATTGCCACAGCATATTACAGTTACAACTTGCACAATTATTATTCTGTTGTGTTTTTAGTTTTATAATAAATTCAACATCAATATCAAAGTCACGCTTATTTTTTTTATCACACTGCTTATAACCAGATAGTTTTTTCTTATTACGTCATTGCTAACAGTCTGATCATTATTTTCTATGAAATTAATAATAACCCTATGTAGTTGAGATATTCTTCTGACTCTAGAAACTGCAAGATAGACTAAATTCGACCATTCAATCCGATCATCTATAATCCAGATATTTGTATCAGAAATAGTTAACCCTTGTGAAGAGTGAATAGTTATAGCATATCCTAATGTCCACGGTGATTTATTCATATTTAGCGCATTTTCAACGACATTAATATCGACTAAAACAATATCATTCAAAACAAGATTTTGTACTCGGACATTTTCAGTGTCTCCACCAGGAATTTCAACATCAATATTCTGTTGTCGAGTATCTGCTGGGCGATAACACAAAGGTACTGGTTGATCTGAAAACTTTTCTTTATGTAACATAAATAATTTATTTTGTAGTTCATCACGAACTATTTTTCTACTTGCAACTATTAAATCAGCGGGATTCCATAAATTTAGAAATTCATTTATAGAAGTCTCTGGAATTACTCCGCGCATTATTTCACATTGTACTCTGTCTGGTTGTAGTCTGATTAATCTTTTAAATTCCTTCAGAGGTTCATCAATAGCTCTATGGTCATCATTTATTTCTTCATAATAATCTACGTTATTCTTCAGCCATTCATGTGGAGACTGTCCAATAAAAGGTGGTGGTTGACCATGATCACCGCACATTATTATAGTAGTATTTTTCGTCAATAGCCATTCAAGAAATATTTTTAATATTTCTAACCGTGCATATCTCGCCCCATATAATATATTTAGGTATATATTTCTCACCCATTCGCTCAGAGTCCATGTGTCTCCACACCATCTAAAGAAACTATGATATGTACACGATTTTACTCCTCGCTCTTTTATCTCTCTGGCGAGTTTATGTGTCGGTGTCAAAACAATTATATCCGAATTATTATTCATGAATAATTTAATCACACGCGTTGTTTTACCTGAACCACCGCATCCATTAAGATAAACAGTTTTATGTCTAGATATAGGATCATATACAGATGGTGCTGATGAATTTGATACCTGATTATTATTTTTGTGATATATTTCCTTAATTTCAGCGTCGGCAGATTCAGAATAACTAAATATATTTTCTTGTTTTATTCTCCATGACCCCCATTCACCATTACCAAGTAGTGGTTTTAATAAATCCGTATATTTTTTATTTATATAAAACGAATCCGTTGCTACTCTGACAGCATCACGAGAAAATCTATTTATCATAGACAGTAGATTTATAGAAACATATGCCAACATAGATAATCTTAAATGAGTAAATTGTGGTGAGTCACCATCAAGATAACTCACAATTGTACCTAGTTTGGTTCCGTCTGACAAATAAGCATTACTCCGATTTATAAATATGTTTTTTCTGTTGTATCAGCAATTATAAAATCGAGTTCAGCATCGTCCATAATTAATCTTGTACAATGTCTTTTATGATCATAGGTTCCTCCTTGAGTAAATTTACCAATTATCTTTCTACCAAGATCTTTTGCAAATTTTTCATCATGCTCGTCTCTGCATTTACGTATATTATTAGTAATTTTAATAATGTCATCTTCATTAAGATTAGGAAATTCTTTTCTGGCATCATCAATATTAAATCTATTTGGTTCTGGTAACCAAATTTGTTTCTGTGGACTATATGATATAATGGCCTCGCTCACCTGTAAAGATATTAAAATTCCAACATCAAACATGTATCGCAATAGTACTATTGGAACCCAACATTTTTCTGAAAAATGTTTTCCAAACCAAGTATAAGTAATCGGATGGAGATTTTCTGCAAATTCGAATGATTCTACATGAGCAAATCCTGTTAAATCAAAATCTGGTAAATGTCCGTTTATTGTAACCCTGGTCATTTCGTGTGATGGATGTCCGAATCTCTTAAAGTATTTAGAACATTCTCCGTATCCAAGAAAACTTCCAGGATAACATGCTACCATATCGACGGATATAACGTCACTATAGTTGTATTTAGTATTCCATAATCCTCCGTGTCCATATTCTACGCAGCTTTTATGAATATCCTCAAGAAATTCCGATCGTGTTTGTTTCCATAAATTTTTCTCCTGAGCAAAATGAGCCGCTACGGATGGAACTGTAAAACAATTATTTAATAATTGTCTAACTTTGACATCGTCTGAAGTATACTTCAGCGCAACATTTTCCATTTCTACATTAAGAGATTTTATACGGTAAATATCACCATTAGGCCGTACAAACTGATCGTAATTATCATATTCCGAACTCTGAAATAACCAAACGGACACAGGGTCACTTTTACTGATATTTCTGATAAAATCAAATATATGACCATCATAAAATTTAACTTTTCTATCTCGTGGAAATACTGTTACTGCTGAGGTCCATGCGTGCGAATTATGATCAATAATATCTATTGGAGCTCCATTTTTTGTGTATTTTGGTTCATATAAAATCTCTCCTGTCAGCGTTTTTACTGTTATTGGGAATTTCAATTTCTTTTCTAGTTCAGCGACATCTTTAATAGATGCTCCGGTATCTTTAACTGATTCTGCCCAAGTATTTATTTTTTTTACGTCGTAAATCTGTTAAACCATTACCACGTATCGCGTTTGTAAAATGTTCTGTAACTCGTTCAGCTACACAGTTTATTCTTGATTCTGACAATTTCATAGGTTTTAGATCCCCGACGTCAGGTTTATTATTCAACGGAAATATTCCATATACGACTGCAGTAACTGGGTAGCTCCGTTCATAATATACCTTATCAATACCAGTCAGTATTCCGGGCTTAGATTTATTATTTAAGAGAACAATATTATTTCCTGATTGTATGTGTACTGGATCGCGTTTGTCACGAATAATCCAAATATCTTCTTTTGTATTTACAATAAATTTTATTAAAATAAAATATTTTTGATCATCAAGGTAATTAATAATTATTTTTCCTCGTTCGTCATTCATTATATTAGTAACATTTCCGA
This sequence comes from Megalonaias nervosa, assembly GCA_016617855.1. Classification (NCBI taxonomy): domain Eukaryota; kingdom Metazoa; phylum Mollusca; class Bivalvia; order Unionida; family Unionidae; genus Megalonaias; species Megalonaias nervosa. The sequence continues at coordinate 26,768 of JAECUM010002797.1, forward strand.
CTCTGAATGTTGACCATACATGAACTGCGCCATCGTCACGAAATTCATTTTTTGCTTCACGAATACGTTCGGTTATATCCTCATCTGTTAATGCCAAATCTTGCATCAAAGTACTATATTTATATTCTGATAGCCTGTCAAGATCAAATCTAGCATGAGAAGGTTCAATTGCCGATAATTTCTCCATATAATTAAGACAAGTATTTAAATTAAAATTTTAGTATATATATAATGATTGAAACAAAGAACAAATGTGCTTGGCTCAGAATTGGATATACTTCTCTTTGTAATAAACCGTGCGTGAATGAATACTGCTACTACCATATGCAAAATATCAAAAATGGAAGTACAGGACCAATACCATGTATTCAATGTGGTGTTGGAGTCAGAGGAAAAACTCAATTGTGTCTAAAATGTGGCGGAAAAAAATACAGGGAATTAAAACGATATTATGACAAAAAAAATAATACTGACTCTCCTATAAAGACAGAAGAAGATTATCTAGTTAGATTTCAGAATAATGATTTAGACAAATAATATTATTATATAAATGGAGCAAAACGAATTTGTTAAACATCCAGTATATACAAATTATGAAGCATCGCGAGATGGTGTTATTAGAAACTGTAGATTGAAAAAACCAGTCGGTAGTATTAATAATACTGGTTATCTTAAATTTCGTGCTGGGAAAAATAAATATTATTTATCAAGTAGATTCATATTTGAATGTTATTTTGGGGTCATCAAAGATGGATATGTGATTGACCACATTGATGGAAATCCCAAAAATAATCGGTTATCTAACCTGCAGGCTATTACACAAAGTCAGAATGCTGCACGTGGAAATACTGGAAAATGCAAAAAGTTTACAAGAAGATCTATTAAATCCATAAATACAGAAACAGTACAAGAAATAATTTTTCCCTCAATTAATGCGGCTGCCAGATATTTTAGCATAAATCCACGATCGGTACAACATGTCGCGAATAAAACATACAAATCAGCATTTTCATTCAAATACGATCAGCCGATAATATTTGAATATATCTAACTCTGTACTCTTAACAAATAAATTGTATATAGTTCGACTCTATATTTTACCTTCACCGTCGCTGCTCTCAGTGTCACTCTCACTTTTGACAGAATCAAATAACATAATTTTTCTTAATTGTATTACACGATTATCTACAATCTTCTTTTTCTCGTATTCACGAGACAGTTCGGATCTGACATTTTCGATCGAACGTGCAAGAGGCGCAAATAGTTTTACCTGCTTTTCATTTACCATCGCCAAGGATTCTAACATAGACTGATAAATTGATTTTACAAATTTATAATTGGATGGTAATGTGTATTTATTGTCAATTTTTCTTTGTTTTAATATTTCATAATCGCATAATATTTTTCAGGATCGAGATTATCAGATAGATTTATTTTGTTATGTTTTAATTTTTTAATAGCATAAATAATATCATTTATATTTTCTTGGTTCATTATATAATAATTATTTATTTAAAATAAAAAATATCAGTCTCTGAATAATTATTTAAAAAAATGTAGTCCCATAAACCCATCAGATAAAGAAATCTGTAACTATTTCATGAATCAGATTATTTTTCCCTTATTATATTAGGAAATATTTAATCAGACGTTCTAAGAGCGTATATACAAATTAATATTAAGAGATTCTTGTCTTAGATCCAAAATATTTCCTGCCTGGTCAGTGAGTTTGAAATTTATTCTTGTCAGAAATGGATTATGAACTAGCAAGTACACGGGGTTAATTGGTTCAGACACAATTAGCCAACCTGGCGGGTCTTTAGGGCTAAATGAATATAGTATATACCCCTGTTCCGCAGTGGCACTGCGGTGATTAGATTTTGAAAGATCTACTTGATAACTGTCATCAATTACGTCACATACCAGATTGACTGCAATTGTTGTTGTTATATTAACAATACCAGGTGAGATATGGCGACCACCACCGTGTGGATCATTATTATATTTAAGAATAGTTGGTGTAGGTATTAATTTTTTCCATGAATCACATATTCTTTTAAATTGTTCATCAATAAGATCATTAACTGATTTCTTTAGCTCTTCAGAGTTAAATCCAGGAATTATAAATGTTGATAGTTGTTCTCGCGTAATTTTGAAATGTTTTAGAAATATTATTGTGAACAGAAGATTTAGTCTAACACCTCGAGGTGGACCGTCTTCATCAACTATATATAACTCTTTATACCGTCTATCTGCTGTTATGTTCACTAATTTTTTTTCTCTGTTAACAATAATATCATTCATAAAATCTAGGTCTGAAGCAACTTGATTCAAATGTTGTATTACTTCAATTATTTGATTTTTTAAGTCATCGTTGTAGGAAGTGCTAATGCTGGAAAATAAATTTCTTAGATAATTAAGTATACGTCCATGTTCAGACTTAATTGTACTAGCATATGAATTTATTTCATCAACATCAAGTACTATTATTTTACCTTTTTTACCATCAACTATTTTTGTAAAATGGGTTTCTGTTTTATCTATATAATGTATAACTCCATCACCAAAATATCGTCGCCATGGGTAAGCATTTTTTTCTGTTCGATATTCTGGAGGTTTTATAAATTTTTTAACATCTACGACAAAATCAGATCTCTGTGGTTCTGGTGGTCTTTGATAAACCGGTGGATCTTCAGGCCAACCTAATACTGATCTAATCGAACTTTGATAAATATCTACGGAGTAATCAGGGGAATTTATTTCAATAACCGCAGATAGTGTTGGTTCGTAGACAGTAATTGCTATTTTTGATTCTTTTCCTGTAATAGATTTAATTCTGCGTTGGAACTCATCATTAATCTGTTCTATTTGATAACTGCCCGTTGGAATAGAAACTATTTGCCAATCAGGAGTTCCATCAGACTTATTCTTATTAGCGAATATTAATGAATTATTTGGTTGTAGTCCACCAAATGGTTTTGATCTAATGTTGGGCCAGCTATAATAACTCGCAATTGTGCTAATGCTATTTCTTTTGCAGGAATTGCGGTTGGAAAATTGACACTAAACTCAGGATTAGTCGAACTTAATGATATCATAGTAGTTTTTGACGGAGTTGTATTAATAACGATCTGCTGAAGTAACTCCCTGTCTGTCATTATTATTATTGTTGTTATTTAATTCGTTAAAATCATTAACGATCACTTTAAAAGCGTCATCATAAGTTTTCATCATCATCGCGAATTCAGTATCAGATATTTCACCATCACTAACACACGAAGAAATATACAAAGATAATTTAGAACATGCATCTGCCACTGTGTGTAATTTAATCATATAATCGTGCAATTTAGCATTTGTACAAGTATGTATCTTTTTGGTTATAATACCGAGAACTCCAGCAATAGTCGTTGATGCTGAAACGATAATGGTTATAATAGTAGGTGCTGTCATCGTCAATGTTGATAATAATAATCCTGTTCCAGTAATAACAGCAGAAACCGAGTAAACAACTACATCGATGACAACTATACGTCTTTTGTATTTTTTTATTTTCTTGTTATAATAGTCGATAAAATTATTTAGTTTAGTGAGACGCTCACATACTTGATTGCATCTGTAAAGTTGAACGTCAATGCGAGACTGAGGTTGATCCATTATTATTATATTAAATGATTAATTGCGGTGTTTCAGCCACAAATTCCATATGCCACCAATAAGACACTGAGGTTATTGTTTGATCATATATTCTCAGTATAAATGTTTCTTCAACATTTTTTATTAACAATATAGATACAATTCCAGAGAGAGAATCAGTTGAATGACGCAATATATAGTCTGTTAATTATAGCAAATCTTTCATCACTAAATACGGACAGCCTGTAAATACCAGTAACTTCTGCGGTATATTTGATAGTGTTATTTTGTGGTGTCCATGTTGATTGTCCTGATGCTACTGTATATACGATATTTTTAATTTGTCCGTGTGGAATTTTAATCAGATTAGTTTTTTGAACAATATTAGGTATTCCACTGGCAATATCATTAAGTTTCGTGTTAATGTCGGCTAGTTTTATGTCAACGGTTGGTGGATCACCAAAAAAATCTTTAATGAGTTTGTTTATGTTTTTACGAAAATTTAAGAACGTTTCTAAATTTTTATAAAAAGTAGCACTAAGTGTAGTCATTTCATCACCGATTGTTTTTAACGAAGTTGAAATAGGAATTTCCTTATCATCAACATACTTTTTCGTTGCAGCATCAAAATCATATTCCGGTGTTCTAAGATTATTAATGCCATTATTATTCATGTCGAGAAATGCACGCATTATACCGTGGTTGGTCAGTACATATTTAGATTCTTGATCGTCGACATATTTCTTTGTTGCGGCGTCTGCATCTGCGGTTGGATTTCCAATGTCGGTGATTTTATTCTGATTCATATTAATATCTCCTGTAAATACATCGCCGGATTTCTTAATATAATTACTGAGTGATGTACCAGAATCTTGTATTTTACCTTGATCGGCAAAAATAACTATATTATCAGTGACTGCAGTTGGAATTCTTATAAGAACATCTGGTAGTTGTATATTACTCGTTTTTAATCGTCCTTGATTATCCTGAAAAACAACTACTTCATTTTGATCCACACTTGCGAGATTTAATAAATCATCAATTTCATTTCTGAGTTGATCAAGAGTTGCATACTTAGATAAATCAACTTGTTGATGACCTCTACGGGAAGATCTTCCATAAATATCCACCATTATATTTACTAATGTCTGTTTAAATATGACGTCGTAGTATATTCATGTACAACTTTGTGGGGTGGTTTTTGTTGATTTTGATATAGCATCAAGTACATTAAGTACTTCTCGACCACATATTGGTGGATCGGTTAATGTTTGTGTAGGTAATGTTGAATACCATATTGGAATACTTTGATAGCAACTAATATACTTTAAGAATTCTTTTGGTGGAGCTAGTCCATATGAATCAAAATAAATAATTCCACGTGGATCAATTGCATAAGCGACCCAATGCGTGCCTGGACCAGAATTTTCATCGAGATTAATAATACCTGTTTCAATATTGTTTGGTTGTTTCGGTAATTGATCGCGCATAAAACTCCTCTAAAATTTTTTATTTTTAATTTTTTAGCAGCATCTAGTAAATCAAAATTGGACATAGGAGATATCAGTAAATTGTCCCTGGTAATCTTAGGCCTTTTCCGTACCAGTGTGGGGTCCCTGGTAATCTTAGACCCCTTCCCTTTTTTTTTTGGTGTTCGTTTTATTCCCTGTCCAGTTGCTTTCTTTAATGCCATTCCAGCAGCAGTTCCAACAGCACCTAATGCAGCTGCTTTTGCAACAGCTGGAGCTGCAGCGGCTATTAATGCTGGTATAGCAGCAAGAAGTGGAAATATACCACCCGTCTTAATGATATCTTTAATGGCACCCGCAGAAAGATTAAGTTTTATACCTTTATTTGATTTTTTGCTTCATTGAAATGCCCGAGCTGACGTTCTGTAAGAGATAATTTATTTGAGCCGCTCATCTGATCTTTCTTTAGCAATATTTTTAATCCACAATTATTTTTTGATGCTGATTGTATCTTTTTAATCTGACCAGGAGTCAGACTAACACTAACATTATTATACGACATTATAATATTTATAAATAATCTAATTACATGTTTTCTACTGGAGCATCAACGACTCTCATTCGTCCACCAGCACCTTCAAGTAACATCGATTTATCGCTGAGTATGACAGCAATTGCTCTGTAATTGGCAATAGCTCCAATATCTCTATTAACATGAGCTCGAAAATGTATATCGACTACAGATTGTCTGGTTAAATCTAAATGTTCGAGCGAAAAATAATAAATTGGGTATAATGTTGTAAAATCCAATTGTGATATTTGTAAACCAGTATCAACATTTTGATCACGTCCCATGAACGTCATTAGACGATGATATACACGTGCTACATGATTTTGATCGAAATTCAGTAAAATATCCTCGGATGGTTCTTGATGTCCATTTATTCTTAAGGAAACTTCGGAAACACCAAGATTATCAAATATCATAATACTACGTGTTTGATCATCCACCCGTGCAGCATCTTGAAATGCAATAAATATATGTCGTGGTGCAGAAACACCTTGTTGTGATGCTATTTGCCACGTAAATAAACCATTAATATTACTCTGAATAGCATCTGTGGTCATTGTTAACCACGATAATGCTGATTTACCACCTTGATTCATAAAAGAGAGTAGACGATCTTCTTCAGTTATTGATGGAGTCATCACCGGCATCCACAATGAAAGTTTTGTAAGAATTACTTTGCCAGGATCACCAGCAAGTCTCCATAATGCATCGTTGTCGGTTGCTTTTCGTACAAGTACAACTGTATGCTTAGATCCGAAAATGACTTTTCTGACATTTCTACAAAATCCAAATATATGTGATAGTGAAATCACACATGAAAATGCTCTTCTTCCACCACGCAACATTGCTCGACGTGATCTAAATCCTAAGTTGAAATCTGGATCTACATTAATAATCATACTTTGTACATCCGCATTGGCGTTTCTAGCAAAATTTCTTGGTTGTCCTATTTCATATTGTCGATACTCTGGAGAATCAGTTGTATCCTTTGCAAACATCATTGATGGACCAGCTGATCTTGAATAATCATCACTATATCTTGCAAGACCAAGTATTGTTGTTGCAACGTCGACGTCCTTCTGAATAGATTCAATATTTTTCCGTCAATCATGTACGTTGCACTGTCAAATAATGCCATAATACCATTATTAACAAAACCGACATTAACATCGTCTCCATATGCTACTGGTGCTGCAGGATTAACAATATTTAAAATTTCACCTTCGACTTCAATAAATGCTTCAGCGGGTAAGAAATATCTACTTGTATCCTGAACCTGTAGTTCGATTCGTCCACGCTGATCTGGAATTCGAGCGTCATAAGAATAATACTGATAATCACGCACAGACTCATCTTTAAGTACTGGTGCGTCCATGTCAAATGCGGGATCAGATATACGTTTGAACATCTTTATTATAATTATTATCGTCTAAAACGAAGACTACTTCGGGAAGTGAAACCACTTCCTGCTATCAGACTAGCAGTTATATTTTTTTCTTTTTCTGATAAAGGCACATCAGCCAACTCTGCTAGTTTTTGATTAGCAACTTGATTTATTATTTTACTGACATTCGCAGGCATTACTTCAGTACTAGGTAATTTTACTGATTGAGGTTTTCGTCGTATTAATCGTGCTAACCTATCTTTAATCGCTGAAAATGCTTTACCAGCAACATTACCAACAGCACCAATACCTTTTTCACGAACAACATCAATAGCTTTCATTCCCAGTTGCTTTGCGATCGGTATTGTTTTTGGGGCTATCCTTCTAAATAGACCCTGAACAACATCACCTAGTCCATCTCCGTAGGTTGTCTTGTATACTGGTAATCTTGAATTTATTACCCTGACCATAGTTGGTTCACGTTGAGTACTATGTACGATCATTTTATTATAGTAATTGTATTTAATTACGTACTCAGTCACTGTAGTAGTCATCGGCAATTTCATTAATAAGAGACTGATAAACATCAACGTTCATGATACCGCCTGTAAATAATCGTCTACAGATATCGGCCGCTTCATTAATTATTTCTAGGGAATTATTACCAGCTCGTTTTCCTCCAATGAGGATTTCTAATCGATCAACATCAGCAAGAACATTATTGGGACAAGTAATAAGACCACTTCCTAAACCACTTCCAATTACGTTGCCAGAAGAGGTGTCTGACGGCCAATATTCTTCTTCCTCCTCTTCCTTTTTGCTTGGTTTTTGTTGTTTTGGAGATTGTATTAATTGCTGTGATAGTGGTGGTAATATTTGTGGCAATTGTTGTTGGGGTGGTGGTGATACTTGTTGTGGTAGTGGTGGTAGCATTGGTGATCGTGGTAATTTAAATCGTGGTTGTTTTTGTGGTTTTGGAGATTGTGGCAATTGTTTAGATTTTTCTTTTATATGGTTATGTACAGCCTCATCAAATTTATTAAAATTTTTAGTATCTTCATTAGATCTAATTTCTGGAATACCAGTATATATGCGATATACATCCTTAATCCAATTGGCAGAGTTCAGAGATTTAACATGTTCTGGTTTTACATATTTTTGTCTTTCATAATATCCAAATGCGGCAATATCAAGTAATTGGTCTTTGTCCTTGATAGCAGCAATACCTTCAGGTGTAAATTTATCTATTATCTTAATTCTGGTTTTTGGTTGTCGTGGTTGTGGTTGTGGTTGTGGTTGAGCCGCTTGAATACGACCAGCAATATCAGCAGGTAATGTTTCAAGAGCTCGTTGTGTTGCCTCAGTTGCTGTAACAATTTTCTTTGTTGGTTCGACAATCGGTTTAAATAATTGTTTTGTGTCCTCTTCAAATTCAACCTGAGATTCTTGTCGTTCTTGTAATTGTTGCTTGAAAGCATCACGAACAGGTAAATATTTTTTAATTGCTTCTAGTCGCTCTCGTGCTAATCTAGCTGAATGAGGTTCTCCAATATTCATTATTAAATAATATTTATAATAGATATTTAATTGAATTTGAAATCACCAAAAATACTTAATAAAACGCGATAACTCTGCTCCTCCTCTGCTAGAGAATTATTTCCCCTTTCTATGTATGTCTGTATGTATGCATGTTTGTCTGTATTTTAATTTATCAAAAATAATCAGTAGATCCTAGCGGTTACCCTTCAATGGAGCCCCTCGATAGCCTGTGTGACTTTCATGGGGTCCTTACATTGTCGTCTCTCTTATGACGTATTATGCGGCACGCCCATGTTCTGTTTCTTTTGGCTAACACCCTTTCTGGATGTTTATTTGGGGGTTCTTCCATGGGGCAGAGAGCTCAAGGCATACTACTGATTATTTTAGGGGGGGCAAATTTGCATAGACACACCTCCCGGCGAATTTCTAATCGACGAAAGCGAAATATTAGCAATTCAGAAGGCTGTCTAGGCATTGCGATTTCGATAAAACCCCCACGAAACCCCGGGGTAGAATTCCAAAATGGAATCCGACCACGAGATACGTGGTGATTTATCGAAATCTCAGGGGATGCCTCCCCCCCTACTTATTAAAGATATGGGCGACCCGGGGACCCGAACCCATCTCGGCGAGATCTGGGGTCGAACCGCAAACATCAGTATTAAAGTTTCCAGCAACTTTAACATTGAGCTAACGAACTCGACTACGGATATACGTTTTAGAAATTATTATATGTGATTATTGTGCAATAGCATTTGATGTCTGATTTTACAAATAAATAAATATTTATAATTTTATTAAGATATTTTGCCATTATATATATGAACCGATTAAAATGTATTATATTTAAAATTAAAGCACGGAAATAAAATGCACACAAATACCTATCTCCCGGAGATATCCGGGGAGATATCCGCGGCGATAAACACAGCTATTGTTTGAACTACCACACATGTCCTTGAAAAATCGGTACGCATACCTATCTCAGTACATGTATGTATGACTCACTTCATGTATATACATGCAATAGTTGATCTGGATAAATTCATAGCAGCAGGAAGGGTGAATGACCACATGTGTGTGTAAGATAACAGCAGACAAGAAGGGAATATGATATGCGCGGTATGGCAGTCGAACCTTACACATTTGTCTTAATCATAATGCAAAATTTGCTCGAAAACCAAGTTGTAGGGTCCACCGCAGCAAGGGAGGGGGTGGTGGACAGACATTTGGTAATGAATATATTTGCATTATGATTAAGACAAATGATTTCGCGGTACGGCAGTCGAACAGACCACTTGCCTCAATTATCACTAAAATTTGGCTTAATCATAAGAGTGGTCTGTTCACCCTCCCTGCTGCTGGGGGCTGATATAGACATGGCACATAGGCTACGGACTAACCGTGGCCTTGTGTCTTCGGCTGTTATACTGAAGTTTAACTCTATCCCCCCACTACTTGTATACTTTAATGGCCCCTCATACCCCCTTCAGGAGTACAAAAACAAGCCTCGGTTCTGCAGTAATTGCAAATCATGGGGACACTACGCCAGCAGGTGTAAATTTAGGAAAAGATGTAACACTTGTGGCGGTAGCCATGATAAAATCTGCACATTTAGTGTCAAAAATGTGTAAATTGTGGTGGACCGCACCTCCCCTTCTCCGACGAGTGCCCATACGCTAAGAAGGAAAAGGAACCTGTTCGTATTATGACAGAATAAAGACTCACATACCAGGAAGCTAAGACACAAATCAGTCTAAAGGGGACTCGTCGGGGGAGGGGGCGGTAGCCAGTCGTTCAGCTAACCCCATACAAAATCACACCACCCCAAACCCGCCGACGGAAAGCCGAACTCCTCTGCCCTCAAAAGGGATCGGCAAACAGGTGGAGGTGAAGCACATGCCCACGAAAAAGGACAAAACAAAATATTAACAAAATTCAAAACTCGGATTTACCGATCACTCATCAAGATAAGTGCTACAAACCCAATAAAGAAACCGCACAGAGCACGAATACCAAAACAACATGCGATACAAGTAACAACGGACAAAGCAATGCAACCAGCAATGGTCAAAGCAATGAAAGTATCACAATGATTACTCCCACAGAAGTATTCACTCATTCCATCATTATATCTTACCTAAACGACTTATTAACAGGTATAACAAATCTCACTCAAAATAATTACATTCCGTGCATCCCTTGTTTCAAATTGCTTCTAGATTTGTTGGAAAAACACCTTGTTTTCATCCGATAGATATGACAAATAATATCAGTTAAAATTAACAAATTAAATAAGCATGTATAAATGGATAAAACTAAGAAGGTTACATTAATAATTTGGCAATGGAATAGCCGGGGTCTTAATATAAATTGACCAGAGCTACTGATTAAACTCAATAAATCTAACCAAAATCCAGACATCATTTGTATCCAAGAAACTTTATTACAACATAACTCTAAATGTTTGCCAAACATCCAGGGTTTTTCAAACAGCAAATTCGTTATGAGAGATAACGAAAATAAAGGAGGAGGCATGGCTATTTTTGTCAGCGACACACTCTCAAATACAACCTTTGAACAACACCCAAACTCTCCAATTGACCCAAATGTCCCTATATATCTCGAGCACCATTCGGTACTCATACACACTGGCCAACAAACAATTGAAATATTGAATATTACGACAATGCAAGCAATATACAGTCTCCCCTCTAAATTATACTCAACTAGTTAGCTCTGCGAATGAGTATATAATATGTGGGGATTTCAATGCACATAACAAACGATAGGGGGAGCTTACCAAAATAAGAAAGGCAAAATGATTGAAGAATGGGTATATAATAACAACCTGGTTATACTTAATCACGGGACAAAAACTAGGATTAGCCCTGAGGACGGTTCTCTATCAGCAATAGATCTGACGATCTTCTCCCCCAAGTTAGCAACCATGACAAATTGGGAGGTAGATAGAGTAACCACACTGGGTGGTGACCACTTCCCGATACATATCACCGTCAATATTAACAACACAATCGCTTCCTCGTCAAAAAAAGAAACAGATGGAGAAGCCGACTGGCACATATTTAGATTCTCCCTTATCGGCATAAATATATCAAAACTGCATGACGAAGATATTGACAGATATAATCAAAACATCCTAGAAGCTATAAATGAGGCGGCCACAAATAGCATCCCTAAGACAGGAAAAGGGAACAATTCATTTTCAAAATTGCCCATTCCATGTGGAACGATGACTGCAAAAACATAATCAAAGAAAAGAAGAAAGCCCTAAACAAATTCCGGCACACAGGTCTATCAACAGATTATATGGAATGTAAAGCCAAGGAAAAACAGACAAAGCTAGTTATCCTAAAATCAAAGGAAACATCATGGCAAACATACTGCTCCACCTTTGATATTAAGCAATGCAATTCTAAACAGGTTTGGAGAAAAGTAAAATCCATGAGAGGCAACAATGGTAACAGCATACCCAGCATCAAGGGAGTGATAACCAACAAAGATAAAGCTGAACAGCTGGCAAAACATTTTGCCGGGATGAGCAGCAATTCCAATCATTCAGCACAATTCCAGAAAAACCGAGCAGTAGTAGAACGTAAGTATCCTTATCTTTTTACTGACAGGGATCCAAAATACTCCCCTCTTAATGCTGATTTTTCCATTGAAGAATGGAAGATAGCTATTAGAGATATAAAAAAAAATCCACCTCACCAGGAGAAGATAACTTAGGATACGAATTCTACAAAACATCTCTCCCAATATCGAGGATATCGTGCTTGACATGATAAATAAATCTTGGAAAACAGGACAAATACCAAAAAAATGGAAACAAGCTAAAGTCATCCCAATCCCAAAAGCCGGTAAAGACCCAACCGAACTAACATCTTACAGACAAATCTCACTCACTGACACTATTTGTGAAGTGATAGAGACAATGATTAACAACAGACTCAAACATCACCTTGAAAGTAATAACCTTATCTCAAAGAACCAAAGTGGCTTCCGTAACAAAAGATCTACCTTGGACCAGCTAGTAAAGCTTGAGTCGCGCATTAAACTAGCATTTAACGCTAAACGAAAATGCGATCGACATCTCATAGCGATTTTTCTAGACCTTGAGAAAGCCTTTGATCTGGTTTGGACCGATAGCCTTATCGCTAAGCTGAACCATTATGGGATCAATAGACACATGCACAAATGGATTCACAATTTACTAAAAGGACGACAAATTAGAAACAGAATAGGGAACCAATATTCAGAAAACCATGAACTAGAAAACGGTACACCTCAAGGAAGTGTGTTAAGCCCAATTCTCTTTAACATCATGATCAACGACCTTGAACACGCTGTCAATCTTAAAAAAAATCGACTTATCACAATTTCCAGTCGACAGTGGCATATGGAAGACGGGCAATCCATACAGCCAACAACTAATCGCTGGCAAACCAAACCAATCTAACAAATATTGGTAAATGGGCTGACAAATGGGGGTTCAAACTATCAAAAGGAAAAACAACTGGAATCTTATTCTTCGCTAACGCCGCCAGATATATGATAGAACCCCCCACCCTGTATATTCAAGGCGAACCCATTATATTTGGTAAAGTAGCTAAATTCTTGGGTATGTATTTTGATCAACATCTAACATGGAATCACCACATTAGCGAATTAATACGCAAATGCAATGGTGACCTAAACCTCTTCATAAACATCAAAGGATTAAAATGGGGAGCCGATCAAGACACATTTGTAACGCTTTATAGGGCCCTAATGAAATCAAAATTAGACTACGGGTGTCAAATCTGTGCCTCAGCCAAACCCTCCCTACTCAAAGGACTAGATATAATCCAAGCCAAAGCGCTACGTATATGTACTGGTGTCCTTAACAACACTTCCAAAGAAGAACTTCAGATCCTCACAGGTGAAACATCACTAACGCTGAGAAGAGAAGAACTGACCTTAAAATAAGCAGCTAGAAACTCGGTTCACGATCCCAACCATCCTACAAGAGACATCATCAACAGATGCAATATTCCATTAGCCAGAGATTCGTTCCCTTCCCACCAACAGGAACAAAGATCCATTTGTTAAGAACAGGCAGAGCAAATTAAACACCAAGACCCTACACCATGGACATGCAAGAATCCAAATACGAACTTTACAGCAACAATCTATGGCTCCAAACTGGTTCAACCGTTGGAGATGTTGTTGTTGTTGTTGTGGGGCTTAACGCCATTTTCAGCACACGATAGGCTATACATGGCGGCCAGTATTAATGGTGGAGGAAGAAACCGGGAAATCCCCGGAAAGAACCACCGACCCACGAGAAGCTACTGGCAAGCTTTCTCACATATCCACATTCGCCGAATCTTAGACTCGAACCCACGCAGACAGAAGTGAGATGTCAGTGATCCGTAACGGAGAGCGCTTTAGACCACTCGGCCACTCGGGGACCCAACCGTTGGAGATAAGATCAAAGATCTTAACAATTATTGACAATTCCTATAAAGAATTTGTCAAAATATGCATGGATGGATCGAAGTCAAAAGACCCGGACAGAACTGCTGCAGCCCTAACTATCCCGGAATTAGATAAGGAATTAGGAAATAGACTCCCGGATGGATGTTCTATATACACAGCTGAATTCTGGGCCATAATGGAAGCAACAAAATTGGCAAACCAACAAAAATTTCATACGGCGTTTTAAACTCATTAGCAAATGGAAACTCAAAGTGGTGAGAAAATCTCCTGAAAGAAACAAACTTGCTTCTAAAAACATGATGAAACAAGATCAAACTGGAATTCATGTGGGTGCCTTCACATATCAACATAACAGGCAATGACAAGGCCAATTTAGCGGCAAAAACCAAACTTGATGACCCTATCCCCACGCATATCGAGTACGGTGTCCCAGAGATATATAGCATGATATCCAAAGCAATCACGTCAAAATGGCAAAACGAGTGGGATACATGCCCCAAAGGCCGTACGCTGTACTTGATACAAAAAACTGTGAGTCGGAAGACCAAAACCCCACTAACAATCAACAAACATAATCAACGAGTCATTAATAGCATCAAAACTGGCAAAACCCTACTTGCAGGCAGTATGGGGAAATACATCCAACCCAATAAAGAAAAAGGAATTAGTTGCCCCCACTGCCCAAATACTGAGTACCTCCCGCATGTCTTCAATGTTTGCCCCAAATACAAATTACCAAGGGAAAAAACTAATATATTCTCTCAAAGGCATTAACTCTCCCTACAACTATCCAGAAATTCTATCCCAGAGCAATCCAAACCCAAAGTTCACTAACTAGTTCATATTGATTTTCCTCCAAGAGATAGATAAAATAGGAAGAATCTAACAAAACAAATAAATTTTACTTTTCCTTAGTGAAATTGATAAAACTGGAAAAATTTAATAAAACTCGATGGACAGCTACTTGAGATAGCCCTCACATCTATTCGAATCACAGGCTTGATGCTGCTACCATACAGGTTGCTATGAATGCAGACAGACACCTTCTGTGAGAGCGTTACATTGGGGAGGTGGGTGCGGTGGTGATATACGGTTCATCACCCACTTAGGGGTAGTACCAGCCTAAGCGCGGGCCGATGCTCCACCCACACCTACTGCCCACTTTGGCACGACATGCGGAATTATGAAAGTGATTCGTTGGGCAATGCAATTGAATACAGGTATCTCAGATTGCTTAACATCTAAATCACCTCCATGACCGCACCTTCAAATACTACCACGTATCAGGCGTATTGTGGTTTTGAGATAGCCACCTATCCATGTTCGGATCGCTTGACTGGTGCCACTACCACAGGGGCTGCTATGGACACTTCCTGTGGGATTGTGACAGAGAGAGGAGTGGGTGCGGGGTTGGCATACGGTTCATCACCCACTTAGGGTTGGTACTTGCCTATGCGCGGGCCGATGCTAAGCCTGCACCTGCATCCCACAGTGGCACAGCATACGGCACTATGATTGTGATTCGTTCAGCAATGGATCATAAGTACAGGAATATTAAATTAATTAACAGTTAGATCATCTCAAACCCATTCTCCTAACATAATACAATCATACTAACAGTATCTTTCTCACTTCTTTATCTCATGATATGGTGGATCTTTAAATTCTTAACTATGAAAACTGACCCAAAAAATAGTTACTATAAGGTGGCTTAAATCCCAGTCATCAGGACCAGCCACACAATATGGCAACGATTTGATAATTTAATTATATAAACATAGCATAAAAAACCCAATATCAGCTGTATAAGGTGGCTAAAAAACCCAAAGCCATCAGGTCCTGTCGCGCAAAGTGGCGACTTAAATAGCTCGATTATTTAATTACATAGTAATAGCATAAGACCCCAAATTAGCTTTATAAGGTGGCATAAACCCAAGCCATCAAGTCCAGCCCCACAATGTGACGTATCAAATTAATCTAGAATATAAGACCCAAATTTAGAGTTATAAGGTGGCAAACTAGCCATCATTACCAATTAAGTAGAAGCTACTAGATTTAAATAAGACTAATTAATATAACTATTTCATAGAATGATCCACTATGTCATTTCTACACCTATAAACAGCACAAATAATAGTTTCAAAATTCATAAATGCGTCTAGACGGCAACAATTAATTTTCGGAAACATAGGAAATCAAAAAGATACCGGATGTACAGCACCTTCCTTCCGACCAACCACCCAGCTTTGCCTCTACCAGACATTTCTGTCTAGCCATGTGAGTGCGTGTGGTACTATTCCCACTCACAAATTGTCTCGCGGGACCAATATCATGAAGACAACAAAATCTATCAGCACACTATGTGTGCATTAAAACGTTGGGGGACGTGGCACTATCCGAAAAAATCTGTCAGCCTCCTGTGGGGGCATAAACCGGTCGCGCATGTCCTTGTGGGTGAATGCGACCTAAATCCAAAGTAGTAGTAGTAGTATTTTCGCGCAGCAGTCAGTCATTCACATTCATCCAGTGGACGTCGAGGGAGCAACACCGGAGCGCAGCATGTATTGTTGTACAGAGAGGAGGAAGGAGCAGTGCTGAACCAGTACTTACGATTGGGTGGAGCAGGGAGAGAGAAAGCGTGCTGCACATGGTCCACGACTATCAAATAAAATAGAAGAAAAAGAAGCATGGCCCTGGTATGTGTTAGCTGCCCGCGGAGACCCGGCGACCAACCCATCGAGACAATAGCTCACCTACCCACCCACTAACATTGAAACTTCAAAACTTGCTCGTCTGGCGCACTTTAGTACAGTGTAAATGCTGATACCGGAAAGCTAACATGACTGGACAGGATGGTGGCCTTCGCCTGCGGTTTTGGTTGTTGGCCACGGATGGAAACTTGCCAGCCTGAAGACCAGTGGAGTTCATATCCGGAGAAGCCTTGACGTCCTTGGACTCGGGTTGAAAAGACCGAGCTACCTATCAGATATGCCTGGATGAATGTGGTAGGTTTTCATTTTGGCTTGAAAACCTTTGTTGACCATATGTTTATGTTGTATCCCAAATTTGACCCTTTGGTTCCGCCAAAAGGCAAAACCAAAATATTTTCTTTGTTTATTATGCGTGATACAAAACATGCATGAGTCATTCTGACTCAGCTGATTGGCATATTTGAGAAATTCTATGCACACTTTGCACACCAAATTCCAACTTTGAATGTAATCAACAATGAAATTTAGAAACGTATATGAATTTGGCTAATTGCACAGGTGGCTGACACATTATTGGGTTATTTTTATGTCCATTAGTACAACTGGACTGAATTTGAAAAATTAAGTACGGACTGGCGTTTCAAGGCTGTGACGACATCCATAGCATTCGCGCCGGCTGCCGAGACACTTTCCTCCTTATCCCCACTCGGACTATCGTACCTAGACGGAGATGTCGGAAACTCTCTGATTCCGTTACACACATTGACCGATTGGAGCTGTTGGATGCAATATAAACTCAATGCTACAACGCCAGAAGTAGTCCACTTGCTTTTCGCGTGGGGCGGTGGCATTGTTTATTCTCGGCAGGTCTGCTGGTCTGAACAACCGGAAAATCCAAATATGACCTGAACTCAAGAGAAATTTTTTTAAAATAAAGATCTGTTAAGAACCAGGATACAAAAACCAAACGGTAAATATGAAACTTGGTCCAGACAGCTAGGGTGTTGAATTGGTGTAACGAACGGATCAACTATTTTGTTTTGGCTAAACGTTGGACAAAAAGACAAAACATTGATGAGCTGAAGACTTGGATTTTTACATAGAAATATTGCAAAGAACCGTTTTTGAAAAAGATTAATTTAAGTGATAATGATAAAGGAGGGAAAAGAACAAACTGAGCATTCATGAACATATTTGCAAATTATTTTTGCAATGGATCAAAACTTAGGACCCAATTTTTAAAATTTTTGAAAAGATGTCTTAATACGAAATAACAAATTTGATGAGTTTATCATGTTTCTAATTTTGCTTGTAAACTATATTATACATATAGCAATAAAAACAATTAAATACATAAACAACTTTTTCAGAAAAAAATGAGAATCCATGTGATATTAAGATGATATTTTATTTTGTTCCATTTTTTCAGGCACTTGTTTGCTTCACAAATGCAAAATAAGGTGGTGATAAAGATTTTTTCTTAATAGAATCAAGAAAACCTGAACTTTAAACGTACTAACATTCTTGAGAAACCTGATCAAAACCACATTGATGTGTGTTAATCACATGTAAAATTCTTGAGCAGTCTTTCCATAGCCATATATTGTCATATTAAGCCAAAAAGCCAATTCCTACTCTTACTTTGAACATCACCTGTGATCGTGTGAACATGTTTATTAACAAATCTGACTAGACCCATAGCTTACACCGACAGTAGAGAAGTACACAATAATAAAGTACCATTATTTTTCACTAGCTGTGTTTTGCGCTAAACTCATCAAAAACTAATAAATAAAGCAAGGAAAGAACGATCCTATCAAACACGCAATAGCTGTGTCTTCCCTCTCATCAGTGGTAACACTCGTCTTTGTCTTCTTCCTTTGCCGGTGAAAAGTTCTGATGTTTCCGTGTTGAGCGTCTGTGCCGCAAGTGCAATGTGTTGTCATCTAAGGAAAGCCAACCATAAACGGCTGCTTGTTTTCAGGACCATCTTCTCGTACAAATCCAAATTTTACGGGATCAATGTCTCGACCTGTAGTAAGTTAAACATCCGATAAAGTTTAATTGCTACTCTCAAGGAAAACAAGATTATTGCCGGGGAAAGAAAACTAATGTTAAAAATCACCATATGTGTTAAGCTTTTAGAATGCAGATAGCCGGTCATTCATCAAATCAATATTAAATTTACCCACTCACAAAAGGTCTGAGCTAAAGCTAGTAGCAGTAAACAGTTAATTTTCAAACATATCAAAACAAGAGGAAGCAAATTTTGAGGACGCCATCAGTATACCACACACTGATTTAACACATTACCATATGGTACATGATCTGTGCACCGCACTGATTTGAAACATTTCCTTACGATACGTGGCCTGTATACCACACTGATTTGGCACATTACATTACAATACTTGAGCTATACACCACAGATATTTTACACATAAAAATACGTGATCTGTACACAACAATGAGACTTCATTTTTATTCTTACAAAGATGATATAAATATCGTCATATGCGTAAATATATAAAAGTATACAGCTTTTAATCATTTGGCTCTGTCGTATTGGGTCATTTCACAGCGCAAGATAGGCTATACATGGCGGCAAGAACAAATAGTGAAGGAGGAGCCCTGCAAAATCCCGGTAAAAGCCAACAACCAATGGGAAGCTACTGACAAGCTTTCTCACATACCAAAAATAACGGAGCTCGAGACAAGAATCCACGAGGAAAACGTTAAGACGTCAGCGATAGGTAAAGAAAAGCGCTTCAAACAACTTTGCAACCATTGCCCCTATTTTCACTCTGCGAGCTAGCTGAAAAAAAATGTTGCGATTAAAGTGAAACATTCGATTCTTATTAATCGTTTGCTCATGCAGTAGTGCTATACTGTTCTATAAATGACTTTGCTCCTTTAAATGTGCAATATGAAGTAATGAATCTTATAACGATTTGTTCTGCTGGCATTAACAATGTAATAACTTACTTTTGATCAAGCTATATTTTAACGTTTTCCAACTAAGTAAGAACTCATATTTAGGGATAATTCTGATTCCATCGTATTTCTTGTTGAAGATTTATTTTTAAACACTGTTATAAAAGAAAATATACCAAGATACTTTAAAGGTATTTTACGTTCTGTGAAAATCTATCAACAATTTCCGGCCCTCAGATAGCTTGAAAAATAGTCTTACTCTAAAATAATGTAATAAAATGTATTATATCCATTACACTGGTTAACGAATTCCTTTAGCTTAAATGTAAAACAAAATATCCTGCTTTGAAAGAAAAAGTTAACCGGCCCCTATAGATTTAATGATCATTGACCCATAACATTTCACTGACCATCAGTTTATAATAACTTCAGTACAGACTGAGGCTTGTCATTAACCGGGCACGTGAGAGATCTGACATGGTGTAGTTTTTTCGCGACTGTTTACATCGCTGAAAAGAAATTTGCGTGTCCATTTCATCTTCTTCTTTTGCCATTTGTTGATTCTAGTTGTTTTAATATACGCCAATATGTATACAATGAGATTCCTCCCAAGTTTAGCATTTATGATACATTTCTATAATGTGCATTGTTCTGAATCGACGGTTACCAGAACTGACCACGGTTTGAAACAGACCATCACTAACAACCGAATGCCGAAGAAGACGAAAAAAGAAATACAGCAAGATATATTGGGTCTAAACCAAATTCACAACCCAATTGAAATCAACATCATGGAGACGTCGGCCGCTCATTTTATGTTAGAACTTTATAAGAAGATAAGAAGCGGTGACAAATATGAACGATCATTGCTGGAACCAAGTGCAACTCACTTGGCGCTGAACAACAGCCATTTCTCCGATATACACGAACTCAACGGAGATGACCTCATCATGAGTTTCATCAATGACGGTAAGTAACATCACAGCTCCATTTCTTTTGTTGATAGGAATAAATCCAGCCAATGAAATAGGTCGAGAGGCTTACGAATTTAGAGGAGATGGACGTTAACTGTAATAAAGTGAATCGCGATAGCAAACTTCGTTCTTCTCATGTGCCAGTTAGGTATGAAGAGCTAAATTGATCCACAGAAGTATATCAAATGTCACAAAATGTCCCAATCCCCTAAGTTATCAAGATTAAAGGTCGCATGGAAAGCTACTGTACCAATATGATTAGTGGTCATGAAGAAAATTTATCATAAGTGTTTTCTCTTTTACAAATACTATGGTGATAATTTGTATGACGATAAATGTTTACTTAGATGAAATTTCATTAATTCGCTATGGAGAAACAAAATTTTACTCTCCGCTAAATGTCTAACAAGTTCTGTGGAACTACGACTAAATGATCAGTACACACAAATTAACATCAATACGTCATCTAAAGGTCTAAATTACAGGTTATTTGAATGAGCGTGGATTTCGGAAAAAAAAATCTATTTCTCATTACCAAAAACTGTATCCATAACTTTAGTTTAGAACTGCACTTCATAGGTTTCCCGTCGAACCGGCGCCAATGTTCACTGTAACGAAAGATACTGCACATTTTCTCAGTCTCAAGATATAGGGGAAGAATATCATTATTTTCTATCTTGCTCTTATTTGCACGACGCAAGACGAACATTTATACCTTGCGTTTATACTTCCAGCACTAACGTTAATAAACATTATCAATTTATGAATACTGATCATGTACGAGTCTTGAAAGAATATTTGCAGGTTTTTAGATTTCTTTTCCAAATATTGTAAACCCAGTCAAGCACTATGTAATATCGTCAATTTTATGAACTCGTGTTCTTTTCCTTATATACCTCATATGTTGCAACTTTTACAGCCTGAGTGTAATAAAGTTTGGTCTTGCCGTTTCTTGCCGTCCTTACAATATAATGATTTACGACAGCTCATAACATACCAGACTACAATATGGAGAATACCAATAAACTCATTACTGTCTGTGAAACACTTGCTAGCTGATACAACATGGAAACTATTCCTTGGAAATAAATGTAATTTATGTAAATTTGTCTTTAAACTATTCAATAATTTGATTAAGTAATTGCTTTATGATAGGCAGTATAAAGCAGTCATTACGAATGACAAAGGAACACGCATTACCTGGAGTCGCAAGAATGCAGCTCAGGATACCATGGTTCTCCAAGAGTCTATTTCGGTGAGCGAGGCAAACTAAAGATCCTGGATGCCATCAATGTTGCAGCAAAGTAGACTCATTTTCTTCCTTAAAAACGTTTGTTATATTGGAAGAATGGCGAAATGTATGACCTCAGCGGATAAAATAAGAGAAGCACTATGCTTTTTACAGAGTTTACAGGAGACTGAAAAATTCTAAATCAGACATAATGG
Source organism: Megalonaias nervosa (assembly GCA_016617855.1). Lineage (NCBI taxonomy): Eukaryota > Metazoa > Mollusca > Bivalvia > Unionida > Unionidae > Megalonaias > Megalonaias nervosa. The sequence continues at coordinate 48,934 of JAECUM010002797.1, forward strand.
TAACACCTTTATAGGATACTAATGGAAAATGGGATGATTTAGTTTTGCTTAAAGGATTTTAATGTCTTTTCCATCGTGTTAGAGAAGAACGCTTGTGGGCAAGATCACATCTTATTGACGATGCGTTCTTAAATCAAAGGGCCTGAACTACTCAACACTTTAGAAACAATTTGTCATATTTTTTTGCAACACGAGAAATAGCGCATGACATTGACTATTGAAACACTGTAATAATGATGGGTTGGGACTGATCATTAAACCACGAGATTATTTGAATAAAAGCAAAGATGCAAGAGATACTGTATATTTCCAGACAAGCATGTACTGTGTTAAATGATGAAAAACTTCTTGGACTCAACCATTAATCTCATCAGGTGTTACCAGGAAGAATTAGGTTTATCCCTTTGTTTTGCCACAGATGCCCCTACCAATGTTTGATCCTTTAATATTTGATTTGAATGTGTGAAAATCCACGCAGTTAAAAGGTTTTTCTTTATTTGGTAAGAACGGTCTCTTTGCTATCTAAGTATAGATACGTATTTAGATTTGCTCTCTATTTCAAAATAGCAAGCAATATCGTGCTGGATAAAAGATCATTGAAATATACTACAATAGTGGATTTACGTTCTCCTTCTCCAATCCCATTTGAGCAGATCAATAGTAAGTGGTATAGCCTTCAGGAAGCTAAAAGCTCAGCCTGAGACTCAATTGATTACTTGCAAAACAAACAATATAATGACGATATAGTGACCTTTGACTGAAATGTGATGGACGACACTTGAGTTGAATATACGACATACACACAATCGGTAACACCTTTGAACTTTGCATAGTTAGGATGTTTATTTATCAATTACATTTATAGACAGGTGAAAGATATTTTCATCTAATGATATCTGAAATACCCTATGACCCATACTTGATCTTTGTGAGTATGTGCCAGCGTAAACTTTTATACGGGTGGTCATATCCGGCTTACACAGCCGATATTGGTATAAAGCAAATTGATATACCAATACTATTGGTATCTCAAATTGTGATCCCCCGTGGTGCAATAATACAATTATATAAACATTCTTTCAGCTGCAGGCTTATGATGAATTTCCACTCTATAGTCATTAATGACGTACGAAAATAAGGATAAAAAGTATTAATGGTCCCCGTTTTCTAAATGAATTTAACTTGGTATACAATTTCATCACAATCTTTTTTTTTTTTCTCCTTTCCCCTCTCCACTATCATGCACAAGAGGCAGCATATGCAGAAATATGGAGTAACAGAGAAAATCAATTTGGGTTGGATGAAAATCTTAAAACTGAACTTGCACCAAGTAACCTACAAGAATATGGTTCATCGTAACGGTATTTTACACTTTCCTTGGGATCTATCTACGGTGTTCATAATATTAATGATACATAGTTGCAATAGTCTTTCGACAGGATAAGTTAAATTTGTCGGTAACGAGGCACACACATACTGTAACGTATTTAATGCTTTATTTTTGTTATTGTTATTGTTGTTGTTTCTTAAACCTATTATAATGTTCTAAAAATCGATTATTATTAATTAAATATGAAATTGTCCAAACAGTGGACCCCTCTCCCTCCCTCTCTCTCTCTCTCTCTCTCTCTCTCTCTCTGGACCATCGTAGCAAGATACGGGCGAAATTCCAAGAAAATACGAGAGTTGGGGATTTTCGTTTGTCATACTATGATGTCTCTGGACTTCTAAATGATGGTAAAGTTAAGTCAAACCATCCAGAGAGAGTGAGAGAGAGAGAGAGAGAGAGAGAGCATTTTATGGTCAGTAGTAATGTTAATTAAAGCAGAATAATAACTTAGATCAAATGTAAATATATTAAAATGTTTTAATTACTTCTTATTAGTTCGTCATTTCTCGTTGTGTCTTTTCCATGCTAGTTTCCATGCGCCACTTCGTGAATGCCTGAGCGTTCAGTGGGTACAAGAAGCTAACGTATTCGTATTGCTCTACTTTCTTCATAAAAACAATCTTCGATGTTGAAATCGAAAGTGTGTCTATGTCGATTTAATCAATGTGAATAAAAATAGAAATTGAAAAGAAAACAATCGACTTATCAGTTTTCAACTGTGATTATAAACAACAAGAAAAGGCATAGAACTACATTTTCTAGCAGACATACCCGCAGGGATTTGTAGAGTTCATTCATCGTGTCAATGCACATTTGCCTGGAGCATATCTTAACTCCGGGCAAATGTGTATTTGTATGTGACATAAATAAAATATAAGTATAGTATTTACACTGTATCAATGATATACCACTCGTTGCACACATTTTTCATTAAGGAAACTCTGTATGCTTCGTTTCCTTTTAATGAAACATTTTTCCATCTCGTGGCATCAATGATGCAGCGTACATAATCTCTCTCTCTCCCTCTCTCTCTCTCTCTCTCTCTCTCTCTCTCTCTCTCTCTCTCTATATATATATATATATATATATATATATATATATATACTTGACATAATGTATTTGATTTATTGTATTACTTCCAAACGCTACGAATGAAGGTGTTATTGTGCATGAAGCAGCCTGTGACGTGGTGATATGCCAGAATCCATTTTTATGAATCACAGAAGTATATTCCGGGATATCCTTGACCGAATTCATTGTGATTCCAAGTTAATGTTTCAGTCAAAGAATATTATAAGTTTGAATTTTGTATTTCCAGAAAATAATAATATGAACAAATAATTCCACCCAAATAAATTACCAGTTCCGCCTCAGATGTTAAAAGCAAGAATGAATAATTGTTCAAGTAAACTTAATTATAAAAAATAGCTGGCACAAAAGAAGAACGAGGATGAAGGTCAAAAGTTTATTTCTAGAAAAATAGAATGTGACAAGAAAAAATCTCTTACTACCCTTATAATAAACATAACAGTAAACATCAGGTACATCAGGTTTGTCCATGCAAGATGTTTATCTCAATTAATAATGATAGGAATAATTAATAATTAATAATAATTAATTTACATTCATAGAGAAAATTAACCTATGTATTATGCTGTTTACCAAATAAAAGAACTTGAGTTCGGTTACGGTGAAGTCCAAAATGAATAACATATGATCATGGAGAAAAACTAACACACAATATAAATTAAATATACATAACACTTTTTTCTAATTGCAAGTAAAAACATTATAAGAAAGAATTATGCCTGAACTATTGGATAGAACATTAGTGTTTTAATTACAGTTTCTGTACTCAGAAACTCATTAACAATGTATAACAGTTGGGAAACACGTCCATTTAATATTTTTGTTTCTGTGCTAATAGGTTGGTTAAAGCTATGGCTTAGAACTGGGTAATTACTGTTGGTATTAATCAATGTTTGGATATCAACTGACAACTTACACGCTTCTACGGAGGAATTACTAGAAATTCTTGCAGTTGAATCCGATACCGCAGAGTTGCAAAGCGTCTGTGTCATCGATGCTTTATCCATGTCTTTAACGCAGAGAGAGAGATATATAGGCAGAAAGACAGACATACAGCGAAAGAGTTAGCAGAGACACGGATAGATGATGTTTTGGGATTGTCCTAATAGAATAATTCATTTTTTGACTCTTTCAGTAGAGTTTTCGTCATTTTGCTTTGCTTGTGGTATTTAATTACATTTGATAAATGAACATAGATTGTATATGACCAAATTACATGCTTTCAATCACATTTTTATGTCCTTGTTTTCGTTCAAATGAATCAAAAATGAATATTCTTTCTCAATTTAAGCCCATAAACAAGGCTTCCTTAGACAGGATAGGGACCGCGTGGTCTACTTCGACTTCAACGCTGTCTCGCCAGGTCACTTTTTAAGTAAAGCAGAACTCAGACTGTATAAAGAGGAAACGACAAGGCGAATGAAATCCAAATGTCGGATCGAGATCTTCCGATTAAGACGAGGGAATGACACGGAGTAAGTTTTGAACGTAGACCATGGTTTTTAAAAATTACTAGAAGACTGGGATATCGAGTTTATAGGACAGATAGGCGATTCCTTGTAGGAGAAGCAAAGTCGAAAATGACCCATTAATGAAACATACATACAGAGATATATACATATATAGACACATGCATACATACATTCAAACAAACATACATACATACATACATACATACATACATACATACATACATACATACATACACTTGTTTCTTAGGTAAGTCGTACCTTTCTGCTGTAGTAATGAAGATTTGTTTTCCTAAGATCATTTTAACATTACATAATAAAAAAGATCATTTTAAAGATTTGTATGCAGGTTAGTAGTATTGTAGTATCAACGGTGCAACTACGTTTTAGTATTATATTATCATCGGTGTAAATACGTTTCAGTATTATATTATCATCGGTGTAAATAATTTAAGTGTTCTATTATCATCGGTGTAAATACGTTTTAGTATTATAGTATCATCGGTGTAAATACGTTTTAGTATTATATTGTCATCGGTATAAATACGTTCTAGCATTATAGTATCATCGGTGTAAATACATTTTAGTAGTATTATAGTATCATCGGTGTAACTACATTTTAGTATTATAGTATCATCGGTGTAACTACGTTTTAGCATTATAGTATCATCGGTGTAAATACGTTTTAGTATTATAGTATCATCGGTGTAACTACGTTTTAATATTATAGTATCATCGGTGTAACTACGTTTTAGTATGATAGTATCATCGGTGCAAATACGTGTTAGCATTTTATTATCATCGGCGTAAATACATTTTAGTAGTATTATAGTGTCATCGGTGTAAACACATTTTAATATTATAGTGTGATCGGTGTAAATACGTTTTAGTATTATAGTATCATCGGCGTAAATATGTTTTAGTATTATATTATCATCGGTCTAAATACGTTTTAGTAGTATTATATTATCATCGGTGTAAATATGTTTTAGTGTTATAGTATAATCGCTGTAACTACGTTTTAGTATTATAGCATCATCGGTGTAAATACGTTTTAGTATTATAGTATCATCGGTGTGAATATGTTTTAGTAGTATTATAGTATCATCGGTGTAACTACGTTTTAGTATTATAGTATCATCGGTGTAACTACGTTTTAGTATTATATTATCATCGGTGTAAATACGTTTTAGTATTATAGTATCATCGGTGCAACTATGTTTTAGTATTATAGTATCATCGGTGTAAATACGTTTTAGTATTATAGTATCATCGGTGTAACTACGTTTTAGTATTATATTACCATCGGTGTAAATACGTTTTAGTATTATAGTATCATCGGTGTAAACACGTTTTAGTATTGTATTATCATCGGTGTAATTATTTTTGCATTATATAGCTAGGATATGTGTGAATATTATTATTATACAATTATCACATGTGTGAACATTTATGTGTGTGTGTGTGTGTGTGCGTGTATGTATGTGAGTATGAAAACCTTTTCTCTCAAAAATCTATAGGTACTACGTGCAATGAATCGTTTAACCTCGTAGAGCCACTTATTCTTACTGCTGTACTGAATCAAGTGGAAGGATGACACGTGGATAGTGAAGACTCCAAACAGTGGGGAATACTAATAACCTGTTTACAATGTTGTGTTAAATAAAATGGATGGACGATCCTTTGGCAACCGAGGAGTGTCAGATGTTAGGACACAATGATTTTAACTAACATAGAGAAAATAAACCAGCAAGTTTTCTAAAATAAGAAGCAATGTATTTCTCTAAGTTTAAAACTGAAATAGATTCGCAGAGACTGATATAAAACAGGAATGGTTTATTGGTGTACCAATGGGCGATACATACACATACCCATGTGACCTACGACGTAATAGAATGTTTTGGAAAACTATTGATTCTATTAGATTATTCCATTAACTCGTAAATAAGGTCGGGCCTGGAAATTAAATTCCAAAAACAAAACATTTGCAACTTACAATCAGGGACGAAAGTCATGTAAGCAAAACCTGCATCCACAACTCCCTATCGGGGATAAATGTCTAGTGCACGATGTACATTAAATACTACATGACACAGACAATAAGAATTACGAGTAATTTGATCGTAGTGTCGTGTTGTATAAAATAAATCTACGACCCATGGCTTTTGACGATTGCAGACATTAAGAATCAGCGGTATTAGACTTGCAAGATTATAGCAAACCTGGTCTCGGGCTGTTTGTGTATCTGTTTAAAACAATATCATGAACATTGCTATTTGCTGAACTTAAAATTTATCATGTCTTGTTTGTTTCACTTTTTTCACTGCAGAATAGATATCATATGAATAGTAAGTGGGGACGATAAAGGAAGAATGCGAATTAGCATTACAAGACCCCCTGGGACGATGTGGGGACAAGATTTATAGGGACAAAAGGTTGGGACTATATACGGACAAGATAATGTGAAGAAACATAGGTTGGGTTTGTATAGGGTTAATAGGAATGATGACGTCACGGTGCTGGACATTGGCAACAATGTTGCAAGGGCTGACCTCATTCGGGCCAAGCAGCAAAACAGCAACAGTGGGAAAAAACTATAACGTTATGTCCCGCCCCACCAAGCGGGTTGGTTCAGCTAGTTCAGCTAGTTCAGCGGTGAAACTATACGAATAATAATGCTTGGCGGTGCGGGACATAGAACTGGATAGAACGCGTGGCGAGGTGGGACTGGCGGGACTGGCGGGACGTATTAATGGATAGACATAGACATAGACATATGACACATACATAGGTTTATGAACATAAATCAATCACACATAAAATATAAAATCGACAAAAAAAATTTAGAGTAAAGTGAATAGATATCTTTTCGAGGCAATGGAGCGGCCCTAAATTTATCACACATAAATATAAAATCGACTAAAAATATTTTAGACAAGAGAGAGTCAATCTTTACGAGGCAATGGAGTGGCCCTGAAAAGGGCCTTTGGTTTTTTTGTTAACATCAATCCGTTAACATAGAGGGCATCGTACAGATCTTCTTCTCCTCCTCAAACTTCGTCTGACCTCTGGGCCGTAGATTAAGACCCTCTTCATTCAGCCATGTCTCTCCACATAGACCCTTCGTTTCCAAAGGGTCGTCTCAGTTATCTGGGTGATAGCACATAATGATATGACATACATGGGATAGTCCGGGTTGACGATAGGAGGGTAGACGATTATATGTTCGTCCACATCTTGTGACGAGAACAGGTGAAGGGAATGAAGTGAACCGTGGTTATTTATAGTTGAATCGAAACGGATTGAGTTTTTTCATCAATCCTAACACGTGTTACAAAATTCAGTCACAATGCAGAGTCTGTCTTCCAATCCGAAGAGAGCTGCCTGTGACGTCACATTCCCTATACAGATGAGCTAGCGTCTCTGCGCAGTTAATGAATGCGACAGAATTAGAACATGGCCGAAACTAAGAAGACGATGAATTGGGGTGCACCAGCCGTGGAGGCGAGAAGTGATGGCATAGCAGCGGCAACCAAAGCAAACACGGAGCTCCTTCCAGAAGAGACCAATTTTAATTTGGATTCAGTGGAATTTCTCTGTTCTTCGCAATAATTTGTTCTGCTACCTTCGCCACCTTCTCCTTCCTTGCCACACGTTGAGGACTTTAAACAGAGACAGATAGAAGAATTGAAAAAATTTTTACTGCAGCAGAAAGAAGTAGAAAAAGCCTTTCTTCTTCAACGGCAACAGCCAGAAGAAGAGACATGAAGGAAACGACAGGAAGAAGAAGAAGAAGAAGCAGAGAAGAAACAACATCTAGGAGAGAAGGAGGACGGTGAAAGTCAAACGGTGACAGTACTCTTAGACATTTTGGCAGAGATAACTAGTCTGAAAAATGTATCAGACTTCTTTATTACCACCTAAGAGAAAAAGACCTTTCCGAGCCAAACAGTCCAACCCTGTTCACACGCCCACTACACCTGAGATACCCACCCTAGTGATTTCTACCAAATTGTCGACAGGAGCAGGTCCAAAAGTAGGCCTTGGTCGTGGCAATGGGATAGGCAGTTAAAGCTCATTACTTCCCGCTCCTGAGTTTGTTAAAAACAACAAACACCCAACGGTCCTTTTCGGGACCACCTACTCCTTTCTAAAAGCGATAGTATTCATCTTGCCAATTCAAATAAAACTCAAAATCCCTTTTTGCCCCATGATGTACGAGTTTGAGTGCATGAGTGTATGTCCTAATTCTAAATGTTCAAAGCCAAGAGACACGTACGTTTTTCTTTCTGTTATATTCTGGTACATATGCACAATTCAATTCATAACACTACACTTTAAAACGTTCATAACTTCTGTGTCTTTTCGCACTCTCCTTTTATTGAATTGCTTCACTTTCACCTGTTTTTCCTCCTCTTCTTTCTTATTTTCTTCTCGTCTTCTTTTCTTCCCTTTCTTCTCTTTCTGGACGTGTCTGGGTTCTTCATTTGAGGAGGGTACCTCATATTCTTCCTGTTCCATGTTCCTTAGGGCAGTCTGAAAACCAATGTCCTTTCTCTTGACAATGATAACAGGTAACTTGACTTTTGTCTCGTTTGACACCTGTCTTGCCTTTTCGACATTGTGGACATTCCGAAGACCAATGCCCTTTCTTCTGAGAGATATAGCAAGTATCTTGACTTTTATCGCGAAAGGAGGGGGAGTAGTCCGTCGGCTTCTCTGAAGAAAACCTTCGTGTGACACATCGCAAAGCTCTGATCAGAAGTTCGACCTGTGTTGACTCTCCCATCTTTCTGGTTGGATTGAGAGCAAAATGAATACTTGGACCGAAGACACTGGACCTTTATATAGGGAATACACTGGTCTGACATGGATATAAAAGGATCCATGGCGTTTAAAATGTTATCATTTGATCTTTTCCGCTTAATATGAAACGGTCGCATCATTTCGTGGAGAAAGGAGCAAAAAGTAAGAGGCAGAAACGTGACTTATCTCCTTGCACAGTAACTGAACTCTTGGCTCAAATTCATGCCAGCAATTTTGAAGATGACATGAGTGAGCCAGAATCCAGACCAAGAGAGTCTACACCAAACCATGCACACCACCAGTAAACCCTGAAAAGTACCACCACATTCGAGAGACAGATACACGCTCCTCAACAAAATTTAGAACCACAGCCTACACGTACACTGTGAAGTTTAAAGATTTCAAGTCCGACGTACCGCTAGAGAATGCAGAAAGTTCATCACCGATGTGTGGGATTCTTTGTTAACCACAGTGAAACGACAATGTCACGCCAAAGATGAAGATCGCTGAACACTTTCCATTGATCAAGACAGTCTGAAGTCCCCCGTTTGGATCGAGTTTAGCAGGCCATCAGAACTGACACATTCGCAAGTCATCGACAAGACTCAACACGTGCAGAAGACCGACGACAAGTTTCACATCTCCGATGCAAAAGCGACACTGAACATGGCCCACGTTTCTCTTCCGAAGGGACCGGACAACGCAGAAAGATGTTATTGGTGGACGACCTTCGCAGCAGTATCAAGCGTTGCCTTGTCCAAATTAACAACCCTCAAGACAAAATGAGTTTAGCCCGTACCATCGTGGTGGGACGAACATATGCCGACAAGAACGAAACGGAAGAATGGAAAAGAGCCTGGGAGAACATTCGAAAATCTAACCGAACCAAACAACGAAGAGAAGCAGAACTCCTGTTACAGCAAGCGGGGCTATCTAAAGACACACCCTGTGGCATTCCTAAAATGAAAAAATTGCAAGACGTCATAGCTCCACGCTACACCTTCAAAGTGCACCCTCAAGAAGTGCGCGGACCTCTGTTGTTTCGAGGCAAAGATTTCAAAGACGGAAAAAAATTCATGTCTATCATCAAGATGAACAGTTCGATGCCATTACCATTATGCATTCATGGGATACGGTTATTACTGTGAGAAATGTAACTATGGCTATATATAACAATCGAGAGCAACACAAACATTGTAGATCGAAATGTGATGGATGTTTGGCCTCCTAAATCCTGTCTTGATGAAGGTCAACCACGAGTGCATTGCCCTGCTTATCAACATACCTTTGTTAGCCCTACCTGTCACCAACAACATTTGAAGACGCAAGGTTCGCAGAAGAAAAGTACCTATCAGCTCCTCGGATTGTGCCCTACTTGTGGACAAGTGATACGTACCAATAGTACCAAGGCTCACGTATGTTCAGGAAAGAAACGATATCACATTTGTCACCAAATCGTGACATGAAACACGAATGTTTCATTCAAAAATATCGTTCCAAACAGGAGAAGGAAGATGACCAGAAGAAAGGCAATTTCATCTTTTTCGATCTCAGATGCATGCAAGAGACTGGAATTCACAGAAGTAATTTTCCATCGAGCGTGCAAGAAGTGCATCCAAGAGTCTATTTTTAGCCATTGTCTTCACCGCAGCAAGATTAAAGGAGGACGTGGCAAAATCTTTAGGGTACCGAACACGCTAGCCGATTTCGCCCAATGGCTCTTAGACCCTATCGACGAGACATGGAGCCAAGAAGACGTCGAACGATACGGAGATTGTCACCGCAATGCCACGGTGATATCTTATAATTTCTTGGGGTACTATGGGCAATTTCCTCTCAGATACTATGCGGAACAACGTACCGAGCGTACTAAAGTGAATATGAGCGGAGCCAAAATCATTTCCATGCAATTGGGACAAGTGCTGTTTAAAGATTCGATGAGTTACTTGGCCATGCCTTTGAGCCGAATACCTTAAACGTTTGGAATGACAGAAATGGCCAAAAGGTTATTTTCCACAATTTTTCAATACCGAAGCCAATCACTACGCCGTTCTACCCCATTTGCCTGAGGCTCACTACTACGACCCTGACAACATGCACACAGAACAACGAGAAACTTTCTACGCTTGGTACCACTCTCACGTCTCGGACCACTTCGAATTTCAGGAAAGAAATGTTAAAGTACTGACGTTCCGACGTAGACATTTTACGGCATTGCTGTGGAAAAATTTCGAGAACTGTTCATGGAGCACGGAGGGATTGATCCTTTGAAAAAAGCCTGCACCATTGCCAAAGCTTGTTCTTTAGTGTGCCTCCAACGGCTCATACCCGAAAACACCCTAGTTGTCATCTACCCTCAAACGACGAACTCTGTCAAACGTCAATACTCGGTCAAAGCTCTACGCTGGCAACATTACTTGTGCGACATGGAAGACAAATGGATCCAACACGCCAGGAACGGAAGGGGCGAAAAGACAATCGGATGGTATTCGGTGAATGGCTGGGATTTAGAAATCCCTAAGATCGTGCACGAGTTTAACGGGTACTTATTTCACGGATGTCCCATCTGTTACCCTCAACGTGACACTAAAAGTCAGCTATTACAACGTACCATGGAAGACTTGTACCAGGCTACTTGTCAGTGGCGCTTGAAGTTAGAACAGCAAGGATACCAAGTGGTGAAAATGTGGGAACACGAGTACGATCACCGACTGAAAACCGATCCCGAGGAACATTACAAGTTGGTGGAACCACTGAACCAGCGGGACAGTTTGTAAGTAGGACGAACGAATGACACCTGTTTGCTGTACCACGCCAACGAGGAGAAAGGAGAAGACATTAAATACTTGAACGTGTGTTCACTGTATCCTTACGTATGTAAATATTGTCACTTTCCCACAGGGCACCCGCAATTACTGACGCAACACATCAACCTAGACAACATTCGACAATACGAGGGATTGATAAAGTGCAAAGTCTTGCCTCCCACGGACTTGTACCGTCCCGTTTTACCTCACCATTGCCAAGCAAAACTGATGTTTCCCTTGTGCCGCACTTGTGCTGAAACGTGCAACCAAGACCAACCTTATCAGCACACCCAGGAAGAACGCGCCTTGACAGGAACGTGAGTCAGCGTGGAATTGTTTAAAGTTCTGGACCTGGGATACCAACTGACACCACACTGACGACCAAACCCAGAAAGGCATTTTTGCAGACTACATGGATGCCTTTTTGAAATTGAAACAAGAAGTCAGCGGCTATCCTTCCTTGTGTCACACTCCCGAAGAACAAAGGAAACTCAAAGAGAAATACTGGGAGCAGGAAGGCATCACTTTAGACCACGTGGAGAAAAACGAAGGAAGGCGATCATTTGCTAAAGTGATGTTAAACTGCTTGTGGGGCAAAATGGCACAACGGCGGTGTTTACCCAATACGGTATATTTGACAGAACCTCTCCGCTACTTCCAGATGATTCACAACAAGACTAAAGCCATGAAACACGTGGACGTCCTTCGTGAAGACTTGTTCTTAGTCAATTACGAAGAAGAACTGGACTTTGTAGAAGCCGATGAATTTGTAAATGTCATCATAACGGCCTATGTGACAGCCCATGCTCGTTTAAAACTGTACGAAGCCTTAGAACTGTTGGGAGATCGTGTGCTGTATTTTGACACGGACAGTTGCATCTACATCGATCGCCTGGGTCAACGTCATCCTGTCCGCACGCTGACGACAAGATTCTAAGTTTTGATAGTGGCGCTCCTAAACATTACGGCCACGAATACCGGGACAAACAAGGGGAAGTGCACACCGAGTGTCAAGTGAAAGGATTGACTCTAAATCATTGCACCAGTCAAGTGGTGAACTTTGGCGTGCTGAAAGAATCCTTGCAATCTAGAGAGGATCGAGATTTTAAAGTGACCACCTACCAGCCTCACAAGATTGTACGTTTAGCCACACACCAAATCGTCAGTCGACCTTTGGAAAAAGTCTATCAAATATGCGTACCGGAAGCGAGTACGATTTCCCAACCACTTCACTTTACCGTACGGTCACATCGATATTGCTCAGCATATACAAAGGGACAACGTCCAATACCGATAGTTCATTGTGACTACCAACACCAAGCAAGAAAGATGAATCCCAACAAACAGACAACACCGTTAAAGTTCTGTGATTCTTAAGTGGAGTGCGATGCTGTGCCTTGCGATATCAGGGACGCCGTACAATAAGATCTCAGCGATCCAGTACAACATCATGAAAACTTTGCTATGACTACTACTACCATACCTACCATGGAAAGTGATGCTGTGAGTGTCAAAATCGACGGATGTGAAAGCGATGCCACTCGTTATCGTACATCTTTTCATTTTACTGGTTTTCATTGTCAGTGTCATCCTCCATGCGAAACCATGCGGCTACCACCATACGGATGTCATCCAGCCCTGAGCAAACTCCTGCGGACTTCACCGTACCCTCATCGAAATGATCCTGTGAAAGAAAAATATTTGTTATCTGTGCGTTTGCTTGAATACTGCCACTTTTGAAAGTCGATTCCAAACATTCCAAGGAAGTGGCTTAATATCTGGGAGGACTTACCCTCGAAGAATTACCGGAGCCGGATTTATCTACTTGGGCGAAGGGGATAAAGTCAAGTGCTTCAGTTACGGCGTGTCACTTCACCAGTGGGAGCAGAAAGATTCCGCTTACCTAGGACATGCTCGATGGTCTCCACATTGTCACTACCTACCTTTAGTGGGACGACCTCAGTAATCTCTAGAGGGATACTTGACAAGAGAACATTGGTGGTTTGCCTGTGGAGTTGAGAGAACGCATTTACCGAGAGTTGGTCAAAATACAAGTCCAACGTAAAGAACAATTGCATCCTTTGCGTCACCGATGTTGGAACCCCTGGTACCAAATGGTATAAGTGGACTGATTCATTTGAAAGCGTTCTATTGGTCAGACATTGATGAATCACGCGAGATTCATAAAGTTTTGGATGCCACTCATTCTCATTACAAGGTGATAATAATACACCGAATTTCAACGGACGAGGTAGAGGATTACCAAACTCATTTACACCAAGAAATCTTAGCTCAAGATGAAAATTCTGTACGACGTGTAGTGTGTGAGTTACTGACTAAAGAGTTTTGGTGCGGTACTGAAATAAAACCGATTCTGTTCAAAGAGTACACTTATTACCTTACACCATGAGGGTATAAACACTGACTACCAAGTCACGACCTTTATCATTCGTGATACAACGATTACCGTGGAAGGAAATCAATGACAGTATTGAGAGTGTGGAGGATTACCAACACGTATTAAGAAAACTGTGTCAATTTAATTGGGGTCGACATGTGATGTGTGTCTTAGTGACTTGCTTTCTGGGATATCGTTAACATGTCGATTCCTTATGGATCCTTTACGATCTGTTCTGTGAGGTACCACCGAAAAGACACATGAAAGTGGTACCTTTACATATACACTAGAGCCTCTCTTTGTTAAAAGCCTTGCGCTTTCATCTCGATACTTCTCGACCTCTACGGGAAAACAAGATTCGTTAACTTTTAGGTACTGAAGATGTTTACGACGTGTGTGTAGCTTGTGGCTTACACCCTCACTGAAATATGTACCTAACTGGAAAAGTTAGGGTTTCGAGGCATGGACAAAAGCAGTGGCACACTATGCCCAAGATTTGAGATCATAAATTCAAACGTCCAGTGTAAAAGGTAACTTTCAAACTAGTGTTACTACAGTGCCAGAAGAACCCAACACCGAGGAAACCACTCCATGCATGACAGAACTGTCATCGACATCCCCGAAAGGTCATTATGGGAGAACAACTCTTTGCCTCTGCCAAGTGAAGAAATTCTAAGAACATTGCTGTCCCTACGACACCACACCTTGGCCAAATCAAATGTTGTACAGAGACTTGTTTATGTTCCACTTTGATAGTCTTGATGTGTATTTTATCCATGTTCTTAACTATTTGGCTTTTATGCATTTCTGTCTTTCGTGTTCATTTTTAAATTTTGCAATAAACGTGTCCTGACAAAAGTATGAAACCTCTTGTCTTGTCTGTCTTCGTGTCACAAGTGACACTCTCTACACTCTGGCTACCTCTACTGTCTCCGCTCCCTTTTCCTCCACTTTCAAAGTCATCGACAAAAACTTAGATCGTGCCAGATGGGAGGCCTTTTATCTTCGTCATCCCTTTAATATGTTAAATGCCGGACGCCGCGGTTCAGGCAAAACCGAATTTGTCAAACTTTTCATCAAACATAAACATAATTTGATCGATCGTCCACCTCAACGGATCGTGTGGTGTTACAAAGAGTGGCAATTTGCGTATAGCCTCCTGCGAGAAAGTGAAGGCATTACATCGTGTTTGTGGAAGGCATTCCTCGCGAAAACGACGGGATCTTGTCTGACCCCAGTCACAAACATCTGGTCATCTTCGACGACATGTTAGAAGCAGAAGAAGACATGAAACTGTGGTTAACGCGCAAAGGGCATCGTCGCAATGCCAGTGTCATTTACATCACAAAAAATTTGTTTCAACAAAGTAAAGCCCATCGCACCATCAGTCTCAGTGCTCATTACTTGGTCTTGTTTAAAAGCCCTAGAGATAAATCGCAAGTGCAAGTGTTAGCCAAACAGTTATGAACTCCTTGGATGACTCATGCATACGACGATGCAACTCAAACTCAACATGTCTATTTACTCGTGGATTTAAAACCCACCACCCCCGATTATTTGCCATTTCGTACCCATCTGTTTCACCACTGGTGCCAAGACGGAAGGCCTGTCGTGTACACGTCCCTGTCGACTTAACAACATCAACAAAAAATATATAGAAACTGCGGACACTTTGAGTCTGTCTCACATAGCGTCAACATGAAGTCCCTTCAGTCTCATCTCCCCGTCAATTTGATTCGTTCCTTGTATGGCGTCAGTCGCGAATAAAAAAATCCACCAATACGTGCTCGTGTCTTAGAAGCCAGTTTCAAAGATTTTTTACGATGGTTTACGGTGACAGCACGTCAATTACTGCACGGAATCATTCACAGTCCACATCAAACCAAACGTTTCTTTGAGAGAAACAAAGTAGCCTTGACGCAACTGGCCGATACCCGCATCGACATTAAAACCAACAAGCAAATCATATTGAAACCTGGAGGTAGCGGTTCTCTAGGTATCACCATTCGATCTCTCTTAAAATGAGATCCCAATGCCCCAGAAGTCCTCCCCAAGAAAAAATCCACTCCCCAACGTACCCAGAAGAAAAAGAGCAGTGGTGTCAAGACCAGGTCTGAGCCCCAGAAAAATAATTCTACAGAAAAAGAAAATGAAAAGTCAACCGAAATACCACAGAAAAGAGCTTCTATCCGCAAGAGAGGTACTGCGGCCAGGAAGCAACCTTACATCCCCAAACCACGACCTGCAGCTTCTTCCACTTGTCCGTTGCTAGTTATGCCAGGCAAACCAGATTTGACATGTGTCTTTCCTAATCTGATGAAAAATTCGAACGTGTCTACAGGAACTTCATCTCCTCCAAAGGTTACTTACCCAACTGGACCACAGAATAGTTTCGTGTCACTGCACAAGTGCGTGGCCGTCATCCTGCCGTATATAAATTAGAAGACATGAACGGGGAAGTGTTAAAAAGAACATTTTACTTGCCAGAGTTACAATGCGTGACCAAAAAGAAAACGAAGTGTACGACATCGAAAGCATTCTTGAACGAAGAACCCGTAAAGTGGGAAAACGACGTGTCAAAGAAGTTAAAGTACGTTGGAAGGGATATCCTCCCAATTTTGATTCTTGGATCGACGCTTCGCAAGTCATCGACTATAAAAAGAAGTGACCATCATGCCCTTCTACACACCCTCAGCTACCGAAGTAACCACTCCTTCACCCAGTTCTTCTGTGCAAAATCTACAAAAGCAACCCTTGTGGGTGTGGTGTGTGGAGAACGTCTGCCGAAAACGCAAATCATCTTTTTCTGTCAAATCTTTGTGGTGTATTGTGTCATCGGTGCTGCCATTGCCAATTTGAGTTTGCAACAAGGAGACAAACAATTGCGGACCATTTGACTGAGCAGTTGCATCGGTTACCTTCTTCCTAATCCTTCCATGAGACACTCCAACGGTCACAAAGGGAGCCTTGCGTCCAACGTCAGTCACCCTTCCAACAGTCACCACCCCAACAACAGTCCCTTTTTGACACTCCTCTGACCTCCAGCGACCTCTCTGACAGCAGAACTCTGGAATTATGAATAACCAATTTTACTTAACGTTACCCAGTGACAGTTCCATGGAGGTGTTTCCCAACAACACATTATGCTGTTTCACGGCCAAATTACCTCAGGTTATCCAACTGGATCACGAAGCCCATTGAAAAGTGGCTTTGGTGGAAATGATTCACCCTACACAAATCAAAAACATCATTGAAAAACAAAACACTTTTACAGTTGAAGTTCAAGACGAGCAAGTGCAACAAAACTTGGATGAACGCGTTACTGTAGGTAACTCTGAGAACACAAGACCCAAAAACTAAACGGTTTAACCTATCTGTTGACCATTCCTGCAGGCTATTATTTTAGCGGTCAACATCTGGTGAACACGATTGCTACCAGGTTCAATGCAGTGTTTGGCAAAGCCTTGGAGAAAACCAAACGAAGTGTGACGATCGAGAACCATAAAATAGCTCGTCGCCTACTTATTAAATTTTCTTAGAACAAAGTGTTGGCCATTACATTTTGACCTGAATTGTATGACATTTTGGGTGGAGATCTCAAGTTGAACAAGATTAAAAACGAAATACCAGCCATTACCGGCAACTTGGAATTTGCGAATTATTTTTCCGTTCCCTGTAGAAATGAACCAAAGACTCAATTTGATCTTTTTGTACTCCGATGAGGTGGAGTACAACGAGGTGGGACACACCTCCGTACCGTTACTGCGAGTCATTCCTTTCAAAGTGGATCCTACCACAACCAATGACGAGGAAGGTGGAAACACCTATCACGTTCACCGCGAGTATGTATATTTTCACTATTTACCCGTCAGCAAGTCGTGTTTTGACACTCTCAACATTGCTATAAAAGGAGATCTGGGAAAAAATATTCTATTCACCAAAATGAAAGTCACAGCGAAACTCCATTTTCAAAAACGATTACTCTAACAACTTATAAGTCATGTATCCTGTGTACCAAGAACAACGTGGACATGGTTAAGGTTGAAATCTACCTTTCGTTCGGTGGCCCCCGTTTTGAAACCGATGGTGACACGAGGATTGCACGCCTTGAAAGATGCCGCTTTCACGCAAGACAAAGAATTTCTACAAAATGTCATCATCGACAAACAAAACCCCAAAGATGCTTTCTTGAGAGCACGCAAAAATGTCTTGAATCAAACGGGCAAAGACATTTTGGGTCGACGGTAAGTTCATATAAATGCCCTGGACACTGCTGAGCCAGGCATTCCTGCTTCCCTCACGCCATAGCAAGGACAAGGCAGAAAGAGACGACGAAGACACCCATCCAGATGACTTCATACCGCCAGCGCTAAGAAATGAAGAACTGTCAGAGACATAGACGTTTTTGATTATTAAATCACAAACAGTGAGAGAAAAATGATGCACCGAGAGTCTTGCGCATGTTCCAAGTCGGAACTGGATCTGTTTTCCATTCCACCCACCATGATGACGATGCAAGAATCCCAATGGGTAGAATTTCATCCCGTCTCCTCTTTGACAGATTCAGCCCCCATCAAGTTTGAAATCAAAGGACAGCCCGAAGATTACATCGATCTGAATAGCAGTTACTTGTATTTGAAAGTCAGAGTGATCAAAATTGAGCCAATGCCAGAGTAGCTCCCGTCAACAATTTCATGCATTCCTTGTTCAGGGAAGTGGATTTGTATTTGAGCAACAAACTGGTCAGCAGTAGCATGGATACTTACCCTTACCAAGTGTACCTGGCAAATCTCTTGACGTACGGAAAAGAGGCCAAGAACACTCATCTGGATGATTGCGTGGTATGGAAACCTGACACAGCAGGTGAGGACACGTCTAACGACACAGTCCTGTCAGCAGATGACGATCCTCACAATGTGGGCTGTAACGACCGTCGAAATAAAATCCTGCAAGGACGTAGTTTAGAATTGATGGATCGTTTGCATTTGGACATGTGGTTGCAAGACAAGTATTTGCTGAACGGAGTGGATATCCGCTTGAGACTGAATTTCAGCAGTACCGCTTTCCATTTGATGGCTCATGCCAACGAGTACAAACCCATCATCCAAGAAGCCAGACTTTACGTGCACCGGGTGGAAGTGTTACCTAAAGCGGAAAACGACATCAGTCACACGTTGAGCAGAACGACTGCCAATTATCCGATACGACGCGTAGAAGTGAAAACTTTCACCATTGCCGCTGGACTCCAAACCAGGATCGAAGATCATCTGTTCCAAGGACAGTTACCCAAACGTGTAATCGTTGGTATCATTAGCAATGCATCCCTCAATGGATCCGTCACTGCCAATCCTTTTCAGTTTAAGCACTACAGAGTGTCCAAAATCGAAGTAGTCCCGATGGCAAAGTCTTTATACCACTGATGTAACACTGCTTCTTCTGAGATGAGACCCCAAGCGTCCTCCAGATACTCGTCAAATTTTTCTTCTTGACTCCTTATCAGACATTTAACGTGTTGAATTTGACTGGGATGATGGTTTTGACATCCAATGCAATTTTTCTTAGTCAATTCCGTAATTTTATCCGCCAGGTGCGTGGCAAAACAGGAGACTAAATGTTGTTCCTGTTCTGGCCATCTCGACCTCATCACTATGCCCTCTACAAACAATCAACACGTGAGCGAGTGATGGTACGTCTCCCACCCACCCTATGCTAGAAATGGACTGAAAACATGAGTGTGTACTGGGCCTATCCCCGCTCATAACAGCCTATCATTCAGGTAGCTTGGAACTTATTGTTCTACTGCCTGACGGATAAATTAACAGCACTCTTTGAGTGCATTAACGCCTGGGGAAGGTGGCTTAGATTCCTTTCCCCAGGAATACTTAACATCCTACGGTGCAGGAATTAACCAGTGGCACATGCCCACTTGGAGCGAACGCCACTATAATTCAAAAATCTGTCTCAGCCTGACCATCCATTGTTGACTCATCCTTCTATAAGATGTTTTCAAGACTAGCCAAACTGAACGAAGCTTACGTGAATTTACACAGTGTCAGGCAAAACCTGATACCGGAGCCTCAGGAGATGGAGGATGTCAGGATGTTGAAAGTGATCGAAGACCTGATAGAAGAGCTCTTCAAAAATTAAATCAAGAAAGAACAAGAGGAGTGGACGGAGAAATATAGACTTCAGAAGCTAAGAGAGCAACAGCAGCAGCAGCAGCAACAACAACAACAGCAGCAGAAGCCATAAAGAGGTTTTGTCGACTGCCGTGTAGATACGAAAGAGTTCTCCTCTTTCCGAAGAAGCAGACCCTATCCTGTAGGAAAGCCTCCAGCCAGATGCGGACGCAATCTTAGAAGATCAAAGATTGCCATAACTTCCCGAACAAAACTGCTCTTTCCAGGGCTACCCAACTCTCTAGAAAAGAGATACTGGTCAAATTGCCATTTGTTCGTTATTAAGTTGAAACTAGAAGTGTGCCTATAAGCACTTCGTTTCTCTGGTTTGTAAGATAGAATGCGTGTGTATTTGTGTTTGTTTGTTTGATCGTACGTTTGTTTGTGTGTGTATTTGTGTGTTTGTATGCGTGCTCGTACGTTTGTTGGTGTTTGTATTCGTGTATTTCTATGAGTGCTCGTACGTTTGTTAGTGTGTATATTTGTGTTTGTATGCGTTCTAGTACGTTTGTTGGTGTTTGTATTTGTGTATTTGTATGAGTGCTCGTACGTTTGTTGGTGTTTGTATTTGTGTTTTGTTTGTGTCTTTGTTTCTTTGTCTATATTTATGTCTATCCAGTCCCACCCAGCCAAGTTTTCTATCCAGTTCTATTTCCCGCCCCGCCATACGTTATTATTCGTATAGTTTCACCGCTGAACTAGCTGAACTAGCTGAACTTATCCGCTTGGTGGGGCGGGACATAACGTTATAGTTTTTTTCCCACTGTCGGTGTTTGCTGTTTGGCCCGATTGAGGTCAGTCCCTTGAAACACTGTTGCAAATGTCCAGTACCGTGACGTCATCATTCATCTTAACCCTATACAAACCCAACCTATGTTTCACTTTCCTTTGTCTGTATATTGTCCCAACCTTTTGTCACTAAAAATCTTGTCCCTATATCGTCCCAGGGGGTCTTGTAATGCTAATTCCCATTATCCCTATATCGTCCCCACTTACTACTCATACGCGTTACTCTCTTATCATTATAGATTCTGTCCATAATGTTATCTTTTTGAACCTCAAATTATAGAATAAAGTTTTGAAAAATCTTTTCTGATTGAAAACCTTGACCAGTGATGCCATGCGCTTAAATACATACTGCTGATGTGATCTATTTCGTTATAGGTTATTGATGTGAATTTCACAATACAATAAAGTACACGATAGAAATCACGACCGATTTCACGATAACTTAGTGACAAAACTTTGTAAAAGAATGAAACGGTTTGTTGGCTATATTTCACGTGACTTATGAATTTTTCGGTGTAGTATCTTGTATACATTTATTTGTTTGAGATATGTATAATTTTGTGTATCACACGTTTTGGTCGTGTTTTATAGTTATCAGCAATCACAGGCGATTAATGGCTAACACATTGCTTATTGGGAAACCTGATTCGAGAGAAATATACACGTATCACACTTGCATTATGACAGATTACACGAAACTCTTGCAAGAGTAATATAAAGGTACAAACTTCTAGTCCAGTGAAACTGCATTAAAATCTGCCTACTTAACAACAAATGATACCGTGGAATCTGTAGGAAAAAGCGGAAACAACGACCTCGAGCCAGACTCACACAGTGTATTCGACACTGTATTTATTGCTCGGTCGTGGGGTGCTTTTATACTATTCGCATGTAACAATGTTGTGAGGTAGTTAGAATACAAACATAAACACGTTTACGTACTATTGTTACAGTTTATATCAATGTTTATGTACATTTAAACCGCAAGTTTTGCATCATGTTAAAACGTATTCCTTTGCCCGGAAGATTGTAAGTTGTTCAGAGATTTGTATTTTATAGGGATAAGATTCTTGAGCCGGAAGCAAACTTGATGGTGTCTGGAGACTATGAAGGTTGGCTCAGCGTAAAAGTCACTGATGCTGCAAACTACTGGAATGTGAACCGAAATGAAAACTTCGGGCTCTACATGCAAGTCACTGACGTGGAAACGGGTCAGACTTTCACAAGTCTATCAAGTGTTTTTTTTTAGAACTAATACAAGCTTTCAGAAATTCCATTAGGTTTACAAACTGCACATATAAATCTAGGAAGACTCTCCGTCTACAGTTTATGGAAAATATTAAAGTACGTGTCATATAGCTTTATCAACAATTTTAAAGTACAAGAACATGAACAGAAACTTAAATAAGAGTTAGTACATTAGTTACCTCCACATAAAATGGAATAGAAAACTGCTTTCTGCGGAAGCAAAGAACCGATCTTTACTCTTTTAATTTCTTCCTCCACTGTGGAATTGTGTTATTCTTTCCACAGAATGTTTCGCATATAGGTCAGTATTTATTATTGCTTCAAAGACATATATATGTATTGGTGTTTAAATTATTACAGGCCAAGAGATTGATCCCAACAAGTCCGGAATCGGAGGATACGACGGTCCTAAAAATAAACAACCGTTCATGATTGGCTTCGTTAAGAAACAAGGCGGGGAGCACGTGCGGCGCACACGCTCAGGGCGAAGACGTGAGAACGTTGCATCGTCAGAACAGGAAAGCGCGCGGGAATACTACGAGAGAGATTTGGGAGAATACAAGTCTTGTTAGTTCAGTTCATTCATAATTTTATTTCCATGCTTCTACGTCAATAGCAAATATTATGGTTTCCTTTTGTGAATAGGGAGTAAAACCGTATGTTTCGGATAACAACAATTTAGTATAACATCCCTTTCCATCTCCATGCTTGAACATTCGTGACAAATGTGTTCTCAAGGCCAAAATCGTCGTTCTAAGAAAAAGTTGGTATCGGCTTCAGCGGAAACTAAATTATGTATATATAATTGCGAGCAAGCTTCTTTGGTTGAGTGTATGGTTCTCTGTTAACGGAATTGTTTTGACTATCAAATATGTTTGAGTTTAAACAATCTCCCCGCTCTCACTCATAATGTATGGAAAGCCCCCTGCTTATTTGGAGTGAGTTTATTTTAGCCAAGTATAACACACTGGCGTACGCTGTTGAAGATATCAAAGAAAACAAAACCGACTGAGATTAATAGCTACTACTTCCGTATCTTTTGTGTTGTGCTTCATTTCGCGAAACAATGCTTAGAGTAAATTTAACGGCAAATAATTTGTCTAATCCGCCGTCTTCAAAAAACACACTAGATTCAGAATAAAATTTGGTATCATTCATTTACAGGAATGATTTGTTTAAAAAAAACAAAATTCCACACGAAAGGAACTAAATTAGCAGATTTTCGTGTCAGGTTTCTTTTGTCTCTGAGCGGTTAGGATGACTTGAGACATTTCGACCATATTGCAATCAGCTGGGAGTCAAACAGTTTCGAAAATTACAAATCTGTGAAAGAGAAATACGTTCCATCCTTTGCTTATGTTTATATGATATTCATTTTATACGCTTGTATTTCATATAAGATATTGCCAGACACGACCATCACCATAAAGAACTACCAAATTACATCGATATTATGTATCCACAGTGAATGGCGCCAAGAAATTATTTTAGACACCCCAAATTTTGGAATATTGCATATCGACTAGAAGCTTATGCACAATCCAGAATTACCTCCTTTGTCAACGTCCTGCTGTAACCGTATCGAAATAATTCAGCTTAGGGCATGCACTAAGTATCTTCATGGAATCAAATACTTGTCTTTGCATATCTCAAGAATTTTCAGGATGAAACATTTAGTGTCTTGTTAAAATTGTTTCCAATGTATCATTACAGCTACCCCCCACGTTAAATAAATATACCAATATGTTCAAAACGTTCTTCCAGAGAGAACTATATTTTCTCAGGCGGTATCAAGGAAAAGTGTTGTTCATTGTGCATAATTTTATTGTAGGTATATTTGGTTTCAGGGACCAGATAACACGTTATTTTTTGAGTTACGAAACAAGTCTACATGTCATGGTTTATTGAATACGTTATTTCAAAGAGTACAGGGGGCTGACCGGTTGTAAATAATTATCATACATATTTACGCATGGGTAAATTGCGCGCAGTGGTAGAGCACAAAAACATGTTAATTGCATTATTATAAAGATTATGTTTTGCATACAATACTAAGAAAAGCAACACCAAGCTTAGGTTATCTTCAATTGCATTGCCAAGTCAATGGATAAATACAGAAATAGTGACTACCCAATCGGCTGTGTCTGATTGACTGAAATTGTTGAAAATCAGTGATAAAATTGTGACAAAATGACTCCTGTGATGACTTCTTCTACGACGAAAATGAAATCCGACGCGCGTTTTGATTTATTTCTTTATATCAAAATGAATCACCCATATTTGATTTTCTACATTTTCAGCTGGAAAATCAGCTAGCAAGCAGGAAGTGAGTCAGATGTGCCAAAGACATCCGATGTATATTAATTTCACGGCTCTAGGATGGGTAATTCTTCACATTTATAAGTACTGATTAATTCATTTGCTTGTTTAATTATCATGCATTGATTTAGTTATTACTTATTTATTATACATGTATTGTTTTCATTTATTTAATTATTTAATATCAGTGTGATCATATACAGACTCCAGCTACAGATTTCAAGCACGATAAGATTTCAAAAGATCCATGTCACTCCAATTTTCTTTCTAAAGGTTTAAATGCCGAAAGTTGTGTTTTAATCCAGATCAAACCATGAACCATCACAACATATTTAAAATATAACTTCTACAAAGAAATGTGTATCGCAAAAGATTTGAAATTAATCGACAAGAGCCATAACTCTGTACAAAGTGGAGTAGTCGTCACGAGATAACATAAATGAAAGTGATATCTAGGCCTATGAAACGTTGTTTACGTCAAATTAGAATAGAATAGGTCGATTGGCTCTTGAGCTGTGCTAATTGCAAAGATACATTCCAAAATGGCATTTGAAGACAGGAGTTGCCCGACAAGGGATATAACTGTGCCAACGATGAAATATTCCCCTGTAAGTCACTGATAATAAAACCAAATGCTTCCGAATATATTCAAAGATTATAGAGGTCATTGAGTTATCCTGATTACCACCAGTGTCCATCATGAAGATATAATGTTTATTTTCAAGAATCCTAACTATTAGTTGACGTAACAAAATCTTTATTTTCATGCGTATGAGACAATGTACGAACAAAATTCCTCGGACAATGTTTAATGATTCCTAGGATATGTTGTTTGCCAGGGTCCTCTGCAGCTGGAAGATTTAAAATTGTTTGCAAATGTGCAGTAACTTAGTCAAAACTGGACCTAGAAAACAAAACCTATGTGGGTGCATCCTCATGTAATGGATAATTTGCCAACTACTGGAATCCGATTATGTGTAAGGATTGCTAAGATGTGCATAGACGGATGGACATACAGGAATGAAGATTAATATTGGGCTTCTACATCTTGACTCTGGTGTTCAAATAGCAGTTCATTTCGTTTTATCAACTCTATAAATACTTGTGATTTATCAACCATGTACAATCTATTAATGGGGGCTCCGAGTGGCCGAGTGGTCTAAAGCGCTCTCCGTTACGGATCACTGACATCTCACCTGTCTGCGTGGGTTCGAGTCTAAGATTCGGCAAATGTGGATATGTGAGAAAGCTTGCCAGTAGCTTCTCGTGGGTCGGTGGTTCTTTCC